>OVAV01000021.1:2748-32124 GCA_900406375.1 Iberis amara | reverse complement strand
GATATCCGGTCTTTTGAAATTTAGTATTTGCTATTTGCTTTCTCTTATACGGATAATAAATTTTAGTATTTTCTTTGCTTTGAATAGCTACGGATATCTGAACTTTTCAGTTTGGATCGAGGCAAATATCAAAGCGGATAGGATATGACAGATAATTTGCCCAGCCCTAGTAGGGAATTTCACATGTTAACAAGTCTAATAGCTCTGATTATCAATTGGGTTATGCATATTTCACATGTTAACTACATACTACTCTTCGCTGTTTTGTTTTTGAAAGAATGTCACTTTAGTTTTTTCACACGGATTAAAAAATTTAAGTTTTCTATAAAAAAATGCGTTAAGTATGCTAAATCAACCAATTGAAAAAATATTGCAATGATTCTATTGATCAACAAAGTCAAATTCATTCAATTTTGACATTAAAAATCTAAAATGACACTCATTTAATAACAAAAAAATAAAAATTAAAACGACACTTTAGAAAAAAGAGAAAATAATCAACTTCGTTGCTAGTGTAAAGTAAAAATATTGTAGGATCCCCGTGATATTATACTCATGTACTATATGTATATGAATTTTTTTAACTACATACTACTCTTCGCTATTTTGTTTTTGAAAGAATGTTACTTTAGTTTTTTCACACGGATTAAAAAATTTCAGTTTTTCATAAAAAATGTGTTAAGTATGCTAAATCAACAAATTGAAAAAATATTGCAATTATTTTATTGGTCAAAAAAATTAAATTCATTCAATTTTAATTTTGAAAACATAAAATGACACTCATTTAATAACAAATAAATAAAAGTTAGAAAGACACTCTTTTAAAAACGGAGAAAATATATAAAGTAAAAATGTCCACGCAATATTTAAAGCACCTACTTATATTTTATTTACATAATTATTTATTGTTAAAATTTGTATCCACGAAGACACAATAATAATTGTTTACATAAACTTATAAACTTATAAGTAGTACCTCAATGTAATTTGAGAAATGGAATTATCTTGGGAAATGATAATAAGGTAGATTAATGGTGATATCAAAATAGAAAATTTTAGAAATATTTCTTATAATAAAATACATGATAAAAACATAGAAATTTATGTACATAATATTATGTGATTATATATTATTGTACGTAGCTAAATTTTCTAACATGATGTAGTATTTCTTAAGGCTAATAAAAATATTAATGATTTATCGTATAAATGCATAAACTATTAATAAATAAAAATGCATTATCTTAATTTGTATTTTGTAAAAAGATTCTTCAATATTAATGAATGAAAACTTTGAATAACAAAAACACTAAAAATGCAATATGGTTTTTAATAGTATTTTAACAAATATGTATATTCTTGGCTGCTCTATCCCGGTTTTGTTTTCCAGACCACCTCAAGTTTGAGTAATAGAATGACCGTTTTGAGAAAAAAAAACAAATATGTATATTCATATTTACTTAACAATTATTTCAAACACAAAAAATTTGCTAATACAAAATACATAAACTATAACAAAATAAATATATTAATGTAAATTTTCATATTAAAAACAACCGATCATTAGAAAAAATATATATTTTTAATATAAATAATTGAACATTGAAGATCAATTTTCTTAAGATTTATCCTTTTATATCTTTAATTTTTTTTATTTTAGTTAAAATTTAACCATGATAAATTTTTAATCTTATTACTACTGTAAATATATAAAAGTATTACAATTGTGAACCAGATTTTTTAATTGATAAAATAAAAGAGAATTGTCATCCCACCATTTATTAATTTCCAACATATGAGTTGTTAATTATAGCGAAAATACATGAGGGAAAAGATAATTAGGAGATAGTATAAGGGGACGCAGGGGCATGATTGTCAATATACTTGGAATCATTTCTAAAACCCTAGCTGTTCTTTTTTAGCTCACTATAAATAAAGTGAATAGCCTCTCGACCATTTACCCTACTTCCTCTTTCTTCTCTTCTGCTGCAAAACTTTGGCGATATTTCTTTGCTGAGGTAAGTTTATCGTCCGAATCTATCATCTTCATCGAGAAAATCTCTATCCCTTATTTTATCCTACTTACATGTATCGATCGGATTTGTTGATCAGTAATTGATTATGTATCTTATAGCATTTTGATTTAGGAACTGAACGTTTTACTGTTTAATCGATAAGACCTTTTCATTATTAGCGATTTTCAATTACGTTATCGATTGCATGATCGTCCTGTGTTGGATTGTTGGATGGATCTAGTTATTTTGTTAACTAGCGATTTTCAAGATGTATGTGGATTTTTGTAGTTAATTTGTCTTGTGAATGAGTAATTCGGAGGCAGCATTCAGAATTCGTTGTTCTTCTTGACTTGTGTTAAAGTCAGAGAAACGTTCAGATTGTTTGCTTAAGACCTCTTGAATTTGCTGAATTTTGTATGAATTAGCTCGCTTAGCTCAGTGGATAGAGCACCACAAACTTTTTTTGTGGTAGAAATCGGTTCAACTCCGATAGCGGCTTTTACAGTGATATTTCTGAGAAAGATCACTTCATAGTCACTTATGTGAACTTTATTGATTGTTTGCTTGTTTTTTGATTAGTAGATATGGGTAAAGAGAAGTTTCACATCAACATTGTGGTCATTGGCCATGTCGATTCTGGAAAATCGACAACTACTGGTCACTTGATCTACAAGTTGGGAGGAATTGACAAGCGTGTGATTGAGAGGTTTGAGAAGGAAGCTGCTGAGATGAACAAGAGGTCCTTCAAATACGCATGGGTGCTTGACAAGCTTAAGGCTGAGAGAGAGCGTGGTATCACAATCGACATTGCTCTATGGAAGTTTGAGACCACCAAGTACTACTGTACCGTCATTGATGCTCCTGGTCATCGTGACTTTATCAAGAATATGATCACAGGAACCTCACAGGCTGACTGTGCAGTTCTCATCATTGACTCCACCACTGGTGGTTTTGAGGCTGGTATCTCTAAGGACGGACAGACCCGTGAGCACGCTTTGCTTGCCTTCACCCTTGGTGTCAAACAGATGATCTGTTGCTGTAACAAGGTAAGCAGCAAGTCTCTGGTCAATTAGTTGATTGGTTCTATATGTTTTGTGTTCAATCATGGTTATTGATTAATCTGTTTGTTTGTAGATGGATGCAACAACCCCCAAATACTCCAAGGGGAGGTACGATGAAATTGTTAAGGAAGTGTCTTCTTACCTGAAGAAGGTTGGATACAACCCTGACAAAATCCCATTTGTGCCCATCTCTGGTTTCGAGGGTGACAACATGATTGAGAGATCTACCAACCTTGACTGGTACAAGGGACCAACTCTCCTTGAAGCTCTTGACCAGATCAACGAACCCAAGAGACCATCAGACAAGCCCCTCCGTCTCCCACTCCAAGATGTGTACAAGATTGGTGGTATTGGAACGGTGCCGGTGGGTCGTGTTGAAACTGGTATGATTAAGCCTGGTATGGTTGTGACCTTTGCTCCTTCTGGTCTAACAACTGAGGTTAAATCTGTTGAGATGCACCATGAGTCTCTTTTAGAAGCTCTACCTGGTGACAATGTTGGATTCAATGTTAAGAACGTTGCTGTGAAAGATCTCAAGCGTGGTTATGTCGCCTCCAACTCAAAGGATGATCCTGCCAAGGGAGCAGCCAACTTCACCTCACAAGTCATCATCATGAACCACCCTGGTCAGATTGGTAATGGTTACGCCCCAGTGTTGGACTGCCACACTTCCCACATAGCAGTGAAGTTTTCAGAGATTTTAACCAAGATTGACAGGCGATCTGGTAAGGAGCTTGAGAAGGAGCCTAAGTTTTTGAAGAATGGTGATGCTGGTATGGTGAAGATGACTCCAACCAAGCCAATGGTGGTGGAGACCTTCTCTGAGTACCCACCACTTGGACGTTTTGCAGTTAGAGACATGAGACAGACTGTTGCAGTCGGTGTGATCAAGAGCGTGGACAAGAAGGACCCAACCGGTGCTAAAGTGACCAAGGCTGCCGTCAAGAAGGGTGCCAAGTGAACAACCATCAGCAAAAATCTATCCCCATATGAATCAAAAGACTATTTTAGTTTTTTCTCTTCAGTTTGGTTTTTGTTCGTTTGTTTGAGTTACAGTTTAGCTTATTCTCCGTCAAAGCCTAGTTCTCGTAATTGGGTTCTTGATCGTAGGTGGTGAAGCTGATTCAAACTCAAGTTTTCTTTTATTAAACTCTGTTTTGAGCTTATCATATATCGATGTGATTACATTCCTTCGGATGTTAACAAGTTTGTATCTGGTTTTTTAATTTCCTCTTCCATTTTGGCTAAAATTATCAAGAACCAATCCTTTTTGTTGTGCTTAGATGAAATTATACTATTTGTTTCCATTTATCAAATTAATGTTTTAGAATGTACTTTAATTAACATAATTTTTTTTAAAAAAAATTATTATATTTAGTTGGAATGTTCCACATAATCACGAACAATACTATTACTGTGAAAACATATATAACTTGTTTCTTCTATTTGCTTGTCAATTAGTTCTCTTACGTTAAACTCTGATTGAGATTTTGTTATATGAATGTGATTTGCATTCCTGCGGCTTGTTAACTAGTGCTTGTACCAGAAGAAAAAGATTACTAGGAATAGAAGCAAAGCCGATCCTGAAATTTTTAAAAGCTACCGTCTAAAATAAAAGATGGGCAAATTTTTAAACTAAAATTTTTAAAATGGGTCGGTCCATAAGCTAAAATTTTGAAAATAAAAATGGGCCGCAAACTTATGCTTAGTATGCTTGGCCTTAAGACCAGTCCTGAATAGAAAGTTTTTTCAATATTTGCTTGGATGATTTTTTTGTCATATTCTTTTTCTTCTCTAGTATTTTACCTCTTTGTTGGTTCAAAAACCCTAAGTATGTCTTAAGCCTATTAAGAATGGTTGTATTCATGCTCTAATTATTATACATCATATTGCAAAAAAAAAGAAAAAAAAAAAGAAGCTAACACATGTTACAAACCTTTCCAGGATTTTAAACCAAGAAGAAGGAACCGAAGCAAGATCAGATATAAGATTTAAATTGGGCCTTTATGGGCCGGGCTAGTGTTTTAAGTATAATTTAATCAACTTTCGAATACAACAGTTGCACTATTTCAATTTATTTCCTCCGCCGCCGTCACAACTTTTTTTCACCGTCGCACTTCCTCGCCGTCATCTCTATTTTTCTTCTTTAGAAGACAATGGGAAAAGCTTCTCGAGACAAAAGAGTAATTAATGAGACTATCAGCGTATAAAGTTCAAAGATCGTAATCTAATGTTAAGATTTTCGATCAATTGTGTTTATAGGATATCTATTATCGGAAAGCTAAAGAAGAAGGATGGCGTGCGAGAAGTGCGTTTAAACTTCTTCAAATTGACGAAGAATTCAACATTTTCGAAGGTTAAAAATGATATCTATAATAATCTATTTTACCATGTTAGTGAAATAGTCTCGCTTGAACCCTAAGTAGCCAAAACTGTTGATTGATTAAATGAATGAGAGCTTTTTAGCTTAGATTTTTTAAGCTGAACAATGTGATACATCTAAGGACATTCTTGAATTTTTCTTTAAAAATTTGCAGGAGTTAAGAGGGTTGTAGATTTATGTGCTGCACCTGGTAGTTGGAGTCAGGTATAGTGAACTTTTGAATGATTTTATACACATTGACTTAATTAGTTAGCTTGTCTCTTATGTGTGCTTAACTTGGAAACTTGGAATCTCAGTTTGGTTAGTGTAGTATCGTAGAAGGTAACTAGGGGAGAACAATTGGTGATTGGAATCAAGAAATCGGGATCATCGGATATATTGAATTTATCACTAAGGTTTCTTTGGTTTTGGGTTGTTATTAGTTTATTGTCTTATCAGTGTGTCTCATTTTGTAGGTCTTGAGTCGTCAATTGTATCTTCCTGCAAAATCCTTAGCTGAATCAAAGTAAGTTTCATATATTTGTAATTTGTTTAGTTTTGATATTTTAGTAAATTCACAGTTTTTGACAAAATTAAACTGATTTGTTTCTTACAGAGGAGATCTTCCTCTAATAGTTGCCATAGATTTACAACCTATGGCTCCAATCGAAGGTGTTATTCAGGTTCAAGGAGATATAACTAATGCTCGCACTGCCGAAGTGGTGAGATTTTCTAAACTCCTATCTCTTAGATTTATTTCTTCTTCTTCTCTCTATTATGCTTTAAGTTTGTGTTTGTTTCTTTCTCAAGGTGATTAGACATTTCGACGGTTGCAAGGCTGACTTGGTTGTTTGTGATGGTGCTCCAGATGGTAATTACAGTCTTTTTCACCGTTTAACTTTTACCATATCGGAATAACGATTACAACAATTTGGTTTTGCAGTTACTGGTTTACATGATATGGATGAATTTGTCCAGTCCCAACTCATTCTAGCTGTAAGTTGCTATCATTTTGAACATTTTATAGATATAACAAATAACAAACAATTCTTTTTTTACTATCAGGGCTTAACAATTGTAACTCATGTTCTTAAAGAAGGAGGAAAATTTATAGCAAAGATATTCAGAGGAAAAGATACAAGTCTTTTGTACTGTCAAGTAAGTTTTTAGAATATTTGTGCTTATGAGTTTGGTTTTAACTTTTACTGATATAGTTGTTTGCTTTTATATGTATAGCTGAAGTTGTTTTTCCCTACTGTAACTTTCGCAAAACCGAAAAGCAGCCGAAATTCTAGTATAGGTATAAAAGACTTTCACATTTTGCAAATATTATCTGCTTTCACTTTAAGATTAAGGGGAATTCTCAAAAATACCACAAAAAATTAGGTTTTTTCTAAAAATACCACACACTCCCAAAAGTTCCAAAAATACCATAAAAATATTTTTGTTCCAAAAATACAACAAATCTAAAATAGCTTTAAAATTTAGAATTTAGATTCTAAAACCCCAAAACCAAATCCTACCCCTTCAAAACTAATCCCTAAATTCTATTTAGTGAACCCAAACACAAAATATTAAATTTTAAATATTTAAAATTCACTTTTTATGTTTGTGGTACTTTTTGAACATTTGGGAGTGTTTGGTATTTTTGGAACTTTTGGAAGTATGTGGTATTTTTGAAATTTGAATTCTTTTAATGGTATTTGAAGGAATTTCTTTAAGATTAATCTTCAACGATGTAAAATGCTGGTTTTTTTAAAGAGATTCTGATTGTATTTGCTCTTCTTTGTTCTTACAGAGGCTTTTGCAGTTTGCGAAAATTACTCGCCACCAGAAGGATTTAACCCAAAAGATCTGTATCGTCTCTTGGAGAAAGTTGGTACTCCTTCAGGAGGAAATGATCTTGGTAAAAAAAAAATCAAAATCAGAAGTTTTTTTGGGTTTGTTATTGTTATTGAGATTTTTTTTATATATATACTTGGCAGATTGTAGTAGTGGTTGGCTTGAAGGACCAAACAAAGTTTATATTCCATTCTTGGCATGTGGTGACTTAACCGGTTATGATTCAGACCGGTCTTATCCACTCCCTAAAGAAGCAGATGGATCTTCATACCAAAGTTTGGACCCGGTTCAGCCTCCGATTGCACCACCTTATAAACGAGCTATTGAACTGAAGAAAGCTTCAGCACAAAGCTTTAACTCTTAAGGTAATACAAAACTAATAAAAATGAAGAAAGCCTTATGTGGAATTTTTTAATTGGTTGTAGAAATTATGGGGTTATTTTCTTAAAAAAAGAGAATGTATTACAGAATGGTAATTTAAAATTCAATATTGTTGCTCAGTAATTTTTGCCGGAACAAAGCTGATGGAAATAGAATGATCTTACATGGGCTTATGAGCCTACTAGGCCCATTCAAAAATATTACAGGCTCGTAGTAATGGATAAGATGACGTGGTGTTTGTGTAGGCTTTGTCTATTTATTTAACCGATCAAACTTCCATTGTTTTTTTCTTATCAATATTACCCTTTTTTTTTTGTCACCTACCCATATATCAACTTTTTAATAAGGATATTTGTAAAAAAATATTCAAATTAGATTTCCTGTAACCGTGTTTTTCATATATAAAAAATTAAATTATTATATATCAAATTTTATCTTTGTCTGAACAAAATAGATTTTGAACCTTTTTTGTTTCTTGAATTTTATCAACTTGGTTTTGATACTTCACACAATAGTTGGTTGATTATTTCTCCATTCATTTGATCCACAAAATTGTTTGTTGATTATTCAAACCTTGTAATAAATATTTCGTCTGTTTTTAATTAACTAATGTTTTATTAAATTTTGTTTTTATATTAAATAGTACTTTTAAGTTTCTTTTTCTGTTTTTACGACAATACTTTTAAGTTTCTATACAAAAATTGAAAGCTATATAATAGTTTATATTATTTATATGTTGTAATATGATTTTTATTAACTAAGTAAATAGATATTGTATAAACTATAAAAACTAATTGTCAAAAAATTAATACATTTTATAATTGTGGATTAAATTTTTTGATTCAATTATCTTTAAAAATTAATAAAATATTAAAACTCAAGATTGTTAATTAGAAATTTAATTGTAAATTGAATAAAATTTATGTAATAAATAAAATTTTAAACATCAAGATAACATTGTTTATGGCTAACTATTCATTCCGCAAAAATATTGACTTCTAATGAGATACGAAGTTAAATCACACAAGTCTCACCTGCTTGGTGACGATCATTCATTTGAAAGCACACATAAAGATAATAATCATCACACATGACGAACATATATAGCGACACTTCTTAATTATTATCACAAAAATAAAAAAAGTTAAAACGCTCAAAGTTTTACCTATTCATTTTCTACTTTTTTCCCTTTTTTTATTTATGCAGATTTTGGTTCTCGATTTTTCAAAACTCCGATCTCCATCTATCTCTCTCCGCTTCCATCAACATCATCGATCTCAATCTCACCGATCGGTTAGGGTTTTCAAGCTCCAAGTCGGAATCGTTGCTCTTCTAGCTAGAAGAAGCGACGAGACTACTTAAGATTTACTGCTAGGTTCTAGGTTTTTGACGGATCTAGCTTAACTTCTGTAAGCTTTTCTAGCTCGATTCTTCACACGCAGCTATGTTCTGGAAGCTCACATCTCTCTCTGCATCATCTCCTGTGAGTTGGAAGAGTTTCTTTCCTTTTCGTTTCATGTCCAGTTGAATCGTTGCTTTTCCTTCAATTTTGAATTTATTGTTTATCTCGGTGGTTCGAAAGTTGGAGCGGTTCTTCGTTTAGAGGAATTGATAAGAGTTTGAAGTAGATTAGAAGAGAGTGGATGGTTTCACGAACATTTACTGTAGTTTCTATCCGTAGTTTCTGAAGATTAGATTTGCTTAGTTTTAGTTTCCTGAATAACGCATACCTCATAGCCATGCGTTCTACAAAATTCAGTATAATCATAATCATCAAGCGTAGTATAGGACTTGTTAGAATTCCGGTTTTACTTACCGGTTTGGCTGTGTTCTTGTTCTTTAGAATGTTGTCAAATCACTTTCCCTGAAATGTTGGAATTGCTGCATTATTGATGTTCTTTCGTTATGGTACAAACATAGGTGGAGACAATATTAGACAAAGAAAATTTCACTTTGGAGGAGCTTCTTGATGAGGAAGAAATTATTCAAGAATGCAAGGCTTTGAATAGCCGGCTCATAAATTTGTAAGCTCTTTTTTTTTATCAGTTATAATTTGCTTATTCTCCTCGTAATTCATAGAACCATATGCTCGATGTGGAAACCATTTTCTTATGTGTTTGTTGGCTTTTAGCTGAGGAGTCCTTTATTTCATTTGTGTTTTGTCTGAAACTTTATTGATTTGGTATTAATATCTGCAGTCTAAGGGATAAAGCTCAAGTGGAGCAGTTACTGCGGTACATTGTTGAAGAACCTCCAAATGATGCTGATAGTAAACGTGCTTTCAAGTAATATGGTTCCTTGATCTTAATGGAGTTACCTTTTCTTATCGTTCTTTTTCTCTCTCGCTGATAATAATTTATTCTTCTACTTTAGGTTTCCATTCATCTCTTGTGAAATATTTACATGTGAAATTGATGTTATCCTAAAAACTTTGGTGGAGGACGATGAGGTTTTTTTTTTCTACTCATCATATTACAGTTTCCTCAATGGACAGTTTATACTTTTCAAATGACAACTCATTTGTTGTCTTCTATCTTGCAGCTGATGGGATTACTTTTTTCCTTTCTGGAACCAAATCGCCCTCATAGTGCATTGCTGGCAGGCTATTTCAGCAAGGTACTCTCTCTTACAATACATAAGTTTGTGTTTTATCTGTTTCTGCCTTTATATCGTATGGCTTGGATCATTTCAAGGCTCTGAGATGTGCTCCTTACTTGTCTCTGATTGGTTTAGGTTGTCATTTGCCTTATGATCAGAAAGACTGCAGCACTTATGAATTATGTAAAAGTAAGTAATGACAGATAGTAAACTGACGGTAATCTGCTTCTTTTCTTTTTCCCTCGGCATGAGCTTTATGATAAAAAAATTGCTTACTTGTACAAGTATATAGTTCTTTTCCATCAAACCTGGGCTGATATGCCTGCTAAACTATTGCTGACTGGAAATTTAAATAATAAATCTTTAGATTATGACTTCTTCTCTGCTAAATTGCTAATTGTGCTACTTAGAATCACTCTCAGTTTTAATATACAGAGTTAGATGTTTTCCAACTCAGTGCATTGTAACTGTATAATTTGTTTTGCTGTTGAGGTACCTACATTGGCTACAGTTCTCAAAGTAATTTTTGATGATCACAGGGGCATCAAAATGTTTTCTGCCAGTTGGTTGATTTAATTGGGATAACATCCATCATGGAGGTAATTGATATTTCTTAGACTCTGCAATTTGGTGTGATCTTAGAGGTCATTCTTGCCATATCTATGTGATGCTGTCTAGGTCTTGGTTCGGTTGGTCGGAGCTGATGATAATGTCTATCCCAACTTTCTGGATGTGATGCAATGGTTGGCTGATAGCAATTTACTTGAAATGATCGTGGACAAACTCAAACCATCTGTAAGTGGTAAAAGCTTTTGTATAATAATCCTAAAGAGAAGGCTCGTGGCGTTCTTCTGTTTGATGCTTGTAGGGTGATGTAAAATTAGGATACCTAATCGGATATTCCTAGTTTTATCATCTTTATCTGATCTGCTATTTTTAGATTCTTACAGTCTTTTCTAACGTGAATCAGAGTACTCCGGAGGTTCAGGCTAATGCAGCAGAAACATTATGTGCAATTTCTCGGAATGCACCGTCAGCTTTAGCTACACAACTCTCAAGCCCTGGGTTTGTAATCTCTTATTCCCTGATTGATTCCTATTGCGCCAATAAATTGAAGCAGAAGTATTTCACATGGCAGCACACCTTTTTTTTTCTTCTGTTTTGCAGCTTTGTTGCTAGGATATTTGGCCATGCTCTTGAAGACTCACATTCAAAATCGGGTCTAGTTTATTCGCTTTCCGTATGCTCCTCTCTGTTGGATCCGAGGAAATCTGCTGCTTCGTCATCTATGTACAATTCTTACAGAGGTCAACATATGTTCGAGTCTCGTATCCCTGTGTCCCAGGAGACTATTGATGCCATGCTGCCTAAACTCAGTAAGTTGGACCCTGTGATTTAAGATCTTCACGTGACCACCAATATTGTTACTTTTGCCTTTTTTGGGTTGGATGCACATAATCTAATTTTGCACATATACAACTGTCAAACCTTTTATCATGTGATATTTTTTCCAATTTGTGAGGACTACAAGTGTATTTATCGTCGACCTGTATGTCATGTTTGATCTTCACTGCTATCTATCGTGTCTGTTCTAACTTGGTTTGTGTTGATAGAAAGGAAAATTGTTTCACATTAGTTCCATTAATTTTGGAATGCTTTTGTAGCTTTTCTTGTATATGTAGGATACTATATCATACAAGTATTTCAAATCAGGGTTTATGCATTCAATGGCCTTAAATGATCAAACATCTTATTTTTTTCTACAGGGGAATTGCTTATGCTTCTCACTGTAGCATCTGACAGCACAGTATTGCCTACCACATATGGTGAATTGAGGCCTCCTCTTGGAAAGCATCGTCTAAAGGTCAGTTCTTAAAATTGAGCGTTTCAGCGGAGAAATTATAGGCTCTAGAATAGCAACAGCACTCTTAATATATGTAAAGTCTGTGCTTAATTGGACTCAGTTTTCGTATTGTTGTTTCAGATTGTGGAGTTTATTGCAGTTCTGTTGAGAACAGGAAGTGAAGCTGCACAAAAGGAGTTAGTTAGCTCAGGAACAATTAAAAGAACTCTTGATCTGTTTTTTGAGTAAGCTCTTGCGAAAATTCAAACTCTTGATCTCAGTTCTGCTTTTTCTACTAGATCTTAATCAACTACTGTCAACATATGAAGGTACCCATACAATAACGCTCTACATCATCAAGTGGAGAGTATAATACTTTCTTGTTTGGAAAGCAAGAGCGATTTAATAGTTAATCATATTCTTCGAGAATGCAATCTGATTGACAAATTCCTTGCTTCAGACAGGGACTCGAATCTCTCAGGTGATAGCCAGGTATTACCATTTTCTGTATTCACAATGTTCAACATGCTGTTATCTAAGGAAGCTCCAAACTAGAACCATTGACTCATTGCTCCCATGTTCATTGGTTAACCAAAAATTCTCTGTCATTTTAGCACACTGTAGCTGCCACTGGGAAAAAGCCCCCCCGGGTCGGATATGTTGGACATATAACAAGAATGTCAAATAAAATTGTCCAGCTAAGTAACAGCAATGGCCTGATAAAGGCATACCTCCAGGTTGGTATTACAATGATATAATATTCTGTGTAGTTTTTCTTTTGCCACTTTTTGCTCACTTTACACACATAAAAGGATATAAAACCATTAGTTTTGTCTTGTAATGAGTGGTCTTGTGATAGAACTAAGAACCAATAGAAAGAAGAGAAACTACGAACGGAGAACTATGTATAGCTAAACAAAGCCTTCACGAGACTCTTATTCAATCATGAAAAAAGTGTGATAAAGACAAACTCCTAATAAAATCAGATTCCTATAACTCTCCTTTTTAGCTTTTCTCTCAATTTCCTTTCTCTGATCTCTATTATCCTTACTCTCTCAGCACACTTAGCTTGTTTGCTGACGGGGTTTTTCGTTCACTCTTAAATCTTTAGGAAAACAGTGAATGGAATGAGTGGGAAAGTAGTGTTTTGCAGGAGCGCAACACAGTCGAGAATGTCTACAGATGGGGATGCGGGTATGTTCACTAACCTCTCTAATCACTAATCATATCGTAACCACCAAAATTGATCAGTCACATCATGCCGATTATAGTTGTAAAAAAATTCAGTCTTTTTTGCTCTATATATTACATGTTCAATGCCTATAACTGTTGGGTTTGGATTTTTTATTTTCGCTCTTGGTTATGATATATTCATTCCTAATTCCATTGTTACATGTAGGCGACCAACTACAGTACAAGATAGGACAAGAGATAGCGATGAGGAAGACAGGGATTACGATGTTGCAGCTCTAGCCAATAATTTAAGCCAAGCATTTAGATACAAAACCTATGAGAATGATGATAATGAAGAGGTATATTCGCATTCCTCTACTATAAACTGTATTCATAGTACTGAATTTATAATCTTCTCTTGATCAGGAACATCATGCTCTCGACAGAGACGATGATGTAAGTTTTCGCACACTATACTCTCTCCCTTTTTCTTTCTTAAACTTTCCGCATTTTTCATCACACCATAAGAATACAGGATGTTTACTTTGACGATGAATCTGCTGAAGTAGTAATTTCATCGCTAAGACTCGGGGATGACCAAGGAAGGTGAGTGATTGCGATTGCATTGTGCTAATAAAACTATGACATCTCTTTATATAATGACAAATCTTTCACATTACTTTCTCGCAGTTTGTTTACTAATTCGGATTGGTTCACATTCCAAGAAGACAGATTCAGTAGCACACCTACTGACACAGCAGGTTCCAATACGATCGATGACTTGGAATTAAACCGAACCTTCAATGCCAACAATAGTAGCAGTGACGATGACGAAGTTCTGGTTGGAGAAGAAGACGACGATTTAATCAGAAACCCAAAAGAAAATACGATGAACAACACATCAGAGAGTCCATTAGGGTTCTTCGATTTCAACACATCAGAGAAAACCGAAGAAGCTTTCGCCGAACAGCCACCTGAATGGGTCGGATGGGGAGAAACATCGTCTGATATACAACCAACTGGCACCGGTTTAAACCCATTCCTCGATGATGATGATGACAGTAAAACCACAATGAACCTCGACATACCAATGCTCGAGCCAAACGGTTCGACACCGGTGTTCGAAAAGGATGTGGAGTTTGTAGGAGTGGAAGAAGAAGGAACAGAGAAAGCAATGGAGCAAGCGATGAAAGAAGGGATAGTAGGTGAAGCTGGAGCTATGAAGAGGATTGTTGATGAACAAAAGACTGAGGAAAGTTCAGGAGTTAAGGAGTTTAATGATAATAACTACTGGAAAGTGGATCAACAAGTTGGTGTTTTGGATTGAAAAATGAAGAATTAGTTAAATCTTGTATAGTGTGATTTTGTATGAGAGTAATGAAAGTAAAAAAAAAAAACTTGTTTTTTTAGTTCAAATTTCGTAAGATTCTTCTTCTCGTTTTGCTCTCTTTTTTATTAATAGGTTTCTGTTTGTCAAATTGTTTTTTGTTTGTTTGTTAATCTTACTTTGCTTACCACAAATGTTATGGTCTTGAGCGATGAATCGTGTCTTTCGTCTGTAAGTTTATATTTAAACTCTTTGAAGCTTTAAGTATTTGCTTGATGAAACATCGATTTTAATTTGTAACAAAAGGAAAAAAAGGAATATCAATGTCAATAAGGAGAAAAGTATGGAAATAAGAAGAAAAAAGACGTGAGTCTTAACTTTTTAATCGTCTTTAGTGTGTATTTGACTTGTAATTTGCGTTTTGTTTGGGTTTTAGACTCTGAAATTAGTTTCATGCCAGCTTTGTTTTCCGTATCTTATTCGGTCTTAAATCGGTTTTATTTAAGTTGTAATTCAATCTTTTTTAATATAATCAAGTGAAAAAAAAAAGAAAAAAGACGAAGAGATTGAAATTGAAGAATAAAAAAATAAAGTTAATTCAAAGACCTAAACCAGAAAAAAAGTTAGTTCAAAAACCTAAACCAAAAAAACAAGTTAATTCAAAGACCTAAACCAAAAAAAATTAAAAAAATAAAAACACGAAATGGAGTACTCCACGAAATGAAAGAGACCACAAAAGACACATAATCAAACAAACACTATGCAATAAAACCTAAACTTCAGCTAAAACACCTAAACTCTCGTCAGATTTTAAACTAAACCCTAAATAAAATAACCATCTTAGTTCCCATTTCTGTGGATCTTTAATAGTTTCAGACACCAAACTTCAATTCCAAACTAAGCTTGGGATGTCACCACGTGAACCATTCTTGTGTCAAAGTGATTGTCGTCCTTCCTTCTCATCTCTATGATCTTCCGATGTGAGTTTGAATGCACTGATGGGATAAATGTCGGGCTCGAAGCTGGTCTGTATTCAGGAACTAAACGGCCAGATCTGAACCGGACTCCACAAGCGTTACAGAGGGTCTTTGGTCCATTAGGTCCTTCTCTCCATTGTGGAGTCTTCGTCGTCTCACAATGAGAGCATTTCCGGACTATCCCATCCGAGTTACTTCCCTCTAAACTGGAAGACACTGTGTAGGTGAGCGGGTGAAACTTGCGTTTCTTCTTCGCATACGACGAATAGTAAGTCTCTGATTCCGATTCGCCTGGTGTTAACTTCTCGAATCTCCTAGGTACATAGGAGAGTGGGTATCTAAATCCAAGTGTTGTACTGCGTTTGCGCTTACTTCTCAAACCCTTCACAGGGCAAGTCCATCTTATAGATAAGATGTTTCGAGGCGACAAAGAACCATCATTGCTCTCAAGAACTGAAACTGGACTTGAAGACTGAAATAGCTTTGAGACTATGATATCAGAAGGTGATGAAGAACTAGACTGTTTCTGCACCCATGAAATTATATTTCAAGTATTATACACAAATTGTTATTTTCACTCACTTTTATAACCTAATGTGGATAAAATGTATCACTTAGAGAAACATTATGTTATATTATATATCAAACTAAATGAGATGAACTAGGGGTGGACGTTCGGTTTTCGGTTCGGGTTCGGTTAATTCGGATTTCGGATTATTCGGTTAGGGGAATATAGGAACCGTTCGGGTTTTTTAAAAATTCGGTTCGGATCTATTCGGGTTCGGATCAGTTTTTTCATTTTTATTAGGATCCGAAATGGAACCGAAAATTCAAAATATTCGTAAAAAATCCAAATTACCCGAACAATCTAACTAAAATCCAAGTTAATCAAATCAAAAACCTGAAATATTGGACGAAACCCCATAAATATTCGAGTTACCTTACTAAAAACCTAATTTTTCTACCTAAAATCCTAACTATCCGATCACAATTACATATATAGTCATATATATACGGGTTTTCGGTTATACTTTCGGGTTTCGGTTTGGTTCGGGTTCGGATTCGGTTTTTCGGGTTGAGAACCGTTCGGGTTATTTGGAAGAACGGTCCGGTTTCGGTTTCGATTTTTTCGGTTCGGTTTCGGTTTGGATTCCGGGTTTCAGTTTATATGTCCAGCCCTAAGATGAACATTGTGGCTTGTGAGCAATCTAATGTGCAAAGAACTCACCAGGATAGGTACGGTCTTTCGATTTCCCACACGGCATACGTCTCTAACGCCACAAGAGGTGAATTCAGAAGACAAACTCGATAAAACATCCATTGGAGGAGGCTCAAGCTGTTGAAATTTGGTAAACCAATCTCCTTCATCATTAGTGGTATCAATATCTTCGAGTGGATTGATATCATTAAAGAAATCATCAGAGAGAGTTAAATCCTCTTCGTGTAACAAACTCATGCTAAAACCTAACGAGAAAGGTAAAAACACAGAAAATCGATTTAATCTCGAGCCTAAACAACAACAATCAAAGAGAAAACCGTATGAAACTAAATTCAATCCACGTTTGAAGAATAGTTTCATTCAAATATAGTGACTAAGAATGAGTTTCATACAAAAAGCAATTTCAGAATGATGAATGAGACGAAAGCTGTAGTTTCCTTATACAAACATTGGTAGTGAATATTGAAATTTCTTCATTACAGAGAAGATGAAGTCTCGGTTCGCGTTTTCGCACACCAAACAAAGCAACAACGAATAAACGAAACGCAGAGAGAACGAGAGAGATACACACACGAACGTTACCTTACAATGTGATTGACGAGAGAGAGAGATGTACGATTATCCGAAATTTGGATTAGGGTTTGTAGGTTCGAATTTGGGAAAGAGAGAGAGAGAGGGAAAACAAAAGAGAAAGGTCGATCGAGTTTTTTTTTTTTCAGTGTCTCGTCAGTTTCTTTTTTGAGAATTATAAACAAAAAATATAACGAAATATTTTCATGTCGACATTTCTTAGCTATAAAGAAAAAATTTGTAATCAGATAAAGAAAGAATATATTTATATAATATATATCAACGCGTCTTTACTAATTAATTGAATAATTTAATTCAAAACGTTGCAAATGTAAACAAATTTTTTTTTTTGTCACAATGTAAACAAATCTATTCAATGAAAATATTTTTATTAGCTAAAACTGAAAATAGAATAATAAGATATTTTTGTTAATATTATACAAAAATTTTTTAAATAAATTTATAAGGTTTATCTAAATAAAATATATCAGTCAAATATTGATATGAGTGATAACTTACGATGGAAGAAAATAATAAAATTTTTCTTTTAATCAAATTTAACATGGTAAAAAAATTAAAAACCAATTTTAACATGCTAATATACTAATATTATGTTGAGAAAACAATGCTTAATAAGCTAATATTCAAGTGAATTAAATATTAAAAAATAATTGCTTGGATAGTTTGAAGGAAAAATAATAATAATAACATAGCACATGCAGTATCAGGTGACAAAACTTTAAAGAAGAGGTGGTTCGTTAGTAGATCTCGATCTATTTTTTTAATATAATATATATATATGTATTATTAGTAAAAATATTAATTTATTTAGGAAAACAATATATAAGTTGGAGGGTTTAGAAAATCAAAACAAATAGTTAGAGTGAAATAGAGAGATGACCGAAGATTACGAGACGATAACCGAAATTTTAATAATTATGGGAAAGTGGGTCACTTGCCTAACTCTTTACTTGCCATCTTCCACATGATGTGTTCTTCGTATCAATTATTTATTATTATCATATACGAATAAGTAAATATATCATGATTATCCTTTTGTTTCTTTTTATCTTTATAATAACTTTCACATATTGTCACGCCGCGTAGATAAAAACGAATATCATGCAAAGGTATATACTCTGCATTTTTACTAATTTGTATAAATCTCCATACTTATGAGTTTTTGTTCCCATTTCAAGTTTTAGCTACTGATCTTTTGTGATTTTTGTATTTGTGGGGATTAAAAGGATTTGTGATATTAACATACATATATTTTTAGTAATTCTAAAAATATAATAAAATATATTTTTTTTTTCAAAAATACCAGAATTTCTTTTTAATCAAATTTTGCCAAGAACTTATAGTGTTTGGATTTAATATGTAGATTTTTTTATATCAATTAGATTAATAACACAAAAGATACATAAGTTAACTTAAAACAGAGACAGCAATTGATCAACGATTCTATATCCCGGAGACAAAAGCATACACATAGACATGTAGATTCAATCCCCAACACTGAAAATTTAATTTGCAATTGATAAAAATAAAAATAAAAATTGAATACTAAGAATTTAGAACTTAATTTTTTGAAGTTAAATTCACTTATAAAGATTTTAGGTTTGAAAAAAAAAAATTCAAGTTTAGTTTTGAAAAGTGTTTTCAATAGTTTATTGAACAACATATTGATGATGCTATCAAAGAAAATTGTGTTGTAGAGGCTATAAGTTATAGTTAGCATCATCAAAACGCTGTTCAAAGATCATAAAACTAGTAACATTATTGGAGTTGTACGATGAGAGAATAAAAAAGAGATATTATAGAAAAAACCTAAAAACGTAGATATATATCTGATTAAGAAGTTTTAAACTAAAGAAAGGAGACTACTAATATATAACTCTCTTCACACATTTACTTGATGATGTACTCAATTTTACTCTTTTACCTTGTGTTGTTCTAAGTACTCTTTATCTGCTTCGGCCACACGGTTTCTGAAAATGCTCCATTCGTTTCTGCATCTCTCTCTAACCTGAAACCGGCAAAAACACACACGCATACATAAACACACTGAGGTTTTCACGATGATAGAGAATAGGGCTGGACATCTAAACCGAACCGAATAAACCAAGCGAACCGGATTTAGTTTGGTTTATTTGGTTATTTCGGTTCAATTCAGCAACTTTTTTATTTTAGTTCGGTTTTCGGTTCGGCAACACTTTTATTTTACACTATATTAACCGAACCGAACCGACTCGAACTAGCTAAAATTAACAGAAAAACCGAAAAAACCTGAAAAAACCGAAAATAACCCATGATTTAACAGAAATTAAGATTTTCGAACCAAATAAACCGAACTATAAAACTGAAAAACCGAACTGAACAAACCGAATGCCGAACCGAATTTAACTTTTGTTCGGTACAATTCGGCACACAAAAAAAAAAAACCGAACCGAATAAACCGAATGCCCACCCCTTAGAGAAGTTAGATTTCGATTTGTAAGTAAAGTAATGTGTGCTTTTATTACCCCTTGCCATGGAGATTTGCCATTCTCCGCTTCGCCCTGTAAAATTACATTCATGAGTCAAGAGATCATTCTAAGATCATATAAGAGCAAAATCGCTAGCCGAATCACCTGATTTCCAAGGGAAGGAATCACTTGATGGATAATCCATTGTGAATCTACCACACCAATCTTTTCATGAGCAGGCTGCAAAATACAAGAGAATATGCATACAGAACAGAGATTTAACAAGGATTGTTTGAAACAGAGACAATGCTTTGGAAGGAGTTATAATCTTACCTCAACGCATCGTCTGAGAGCAAAATCAAGACCCCATCCATGAACAAGATCATTCTACACCATAAACAAAGTATATTCATCTAAGCTATATTTTCGAGTAATTTAAGTATGACTAAAAGATATTTTTGATAAACAAAAACCTGAATCATATGCCATACACATCTCCATGCTTCTCTAGAAAATACAGGTGCCATTATCTCAACAAATCTGCAGGTAGAGTAAATCTTGTTACTAAAAATGATTAAGCACTTTCAATGAGCTAGGTAAAGAGATAGAAATTGTATAGTCTTACGCAGCACATGGAGGTAAATGTGGATCACTGCACCAACCTGGTTTTTCTTTAGTTTCTCTGTTCATTATGCGAAAACTTTAGGAATGAATCAAACTAAACATAAAGGTAAAAGAAGACAGAGAGAGCCTCCTACTTGTGGACATCTCGGTCACCTCTCCTTTTTGTCATTTCCCATGTAAGCCCGTTGTTTGGCTCTAACCCTGGTTGAGAAATCTCCAAACCATGCTTCTTAACCAACTCAATGTACCTGTATCATAACAATACAAAATGTAAACATCGTCATTGATCCGTAACTACAGTTTCAGAATAGTAGTTCACCTTTCTGCATTGAAGTGCTCGACTCCAAGATCTTCATCCCATATAAATATATACTCATAAGCTGAGACAACATCAGGATGCAAAAATCTCTTTGCATACCACCTGAAAAAATTATAAACAAAAAGCAAAATTCATGTCTGTTTTGAAGATTGGAGTATGTGCTGACCTCCATAGATTTCTTACCATTTTGTTTGTTTTTTTGCGCTGATATGTATTGCGTTCTTTGACCATTCAAACTGGTCCCATTCAGTTGTCCGGCCATCATAATGGAATAGCAAAATTTGGAAATCTTCAGAAAACTGAAGAAACCATGATGAAATCACATATCTTAGTGTTAATAGTATTCAAACAAAGAATCATATAACACTGACAACAACATGTAGGGAGAAATTAAGTAATTGCAGAACCTTTTTAACAGCTGCATTAATATTGTTCCTCTGCTCAAACCCAACTGTAAAAGTTACGAGATATTTTGGTTTCTTCTTCAAATCCTGCAGAGGACCAGAAGTTATGTAAAAAAAATAAAAAATCTACAATACTATATCGTTAGACTAAGCAAATTGAACATGTTGCCATTAAGCAACCAAAAAGACCTTAGACTCACTTCACTAGGTTCGCCCCATAATCTGCGCAAGTAAAAATCTGATTCAGCCACAACAATCCCTGGAGGGAGTAATTCTGCACCATGTGGATTGGTTGGAACATATATCTGGAAACATAGAAACAGAAATGATAAACTCGATTAACATGACTAACAAATGCACTGCCATATGAATCTGTATATTTATCTACAATCTAGCATTGAAATTGCAGAGATGGTTCAGGAGATTTACTTTAGGAACCTCTCGAGAACCAAAATCTTCAGGTGATTTACCACCAGAAAATAGTCTACCACCTGACATGGCTACATCAAGAGATGATACAAAGCCTGAAGGTAGGTTGATCTGCAGAATACAGAATAGAAGAATAGGTGATGATGGACATAGAAGAAAAATATAGCTATGACTTCCCATTTCCTATACCTTTCTAAAGGAAACTGATGGTATTGAGATACCAATAAAAAACCCAAACACCACTCCTAAAATTGTAGTTATGACAAGCTTTGCATTTTCATTTGTTCTTCTGGGAGCACCGCTGCAAAAAGATTAGCATTTAAGTAAAATTTTCAAACTGAAACCAACTCAAAACTCGTTTATCACCTTAAGGCGTAAAGAATATACCTCCGGTGCATAATCCCCATAGGATAGCAAAATCTCCAAAACAACTCCAAAAAGTAAATCAAATCCTTGCAGAATATTTGAGTAACACAAGAAAACTCTTCAAGTCCTGACGAAATGTTCTTTCTTAGATCACTAAACCATCAGAGATAATTAACACAAAAAAAGAAAGAACAAAACTAGGAATCTAAAACATTTTCATTAATCAAATTGATTTGGTAAAGCATAACCATAGAATTTCTTAAACATTAATCAATTCACCAGTGACACTATCTCTAGTAGCAATAAAAAAACAAGATAATAGCTCAGAGCACACAATTTCAACAAAAATGTACAGTGATTTTGTAAAAAGCTGAAACCGACAACTAGTAATTATAGCTAAAAAGAATATATGTCGGCGGAATAATCATCATCTACGATCCTACTACAGATTCAAATCACTACTTAAACAAGGAAAAGCCAGATCAAAATCTAAACAACAATAAACAGAAGATAACAAAATCCGGCACCAAAGAGATAAATCTCAGAGTACATAATAAACGCGAATACTGTACGAAAATGCGATGAAACTTACGGAGATTTGAGAGAATCGAACTTATTGATTAGAGCTGTGAGAGTCGCTTCTATGAAATCGAAGGGCGACGTATTGAGAGAGAGATTCAGTTAGTGAAGCAGTGTGAAGAACTCAGGAGAAAATGAGCAGATTGTTTATTGTTGTGAGGTAAATTTGATTTATGATATTTTGCAAGAACCCACGCCGTTTTGATTTTTATCAATATCTCACCTAAATCTCTTTCTTACGTGGCTTCTTTTTCTTTTTTTTTTTCTTTTTTTTCTAATGAATAATTTAGGGGTGGGCATAATTACCCGGAACCGAAGAACCAAACCGAACTGAACCGAAAAATCAGGTTCGGTTCGGGTACGATTTCCTTTAAAATACACAAATGATTCTTCTTATCAAGATCTATGGATATCGGTTCAGAACCGACCCGAACCGAGAAACCGAAAAAAAACCAAAAATATAAGATAAGTGTTTATACCATGAACCATAAATATATGTCTCTCATACCAATTCATAGATAGTTTTGGTTATTTTTGGATATTTCGGGTACTTTTGGTTCTTTTGTGTATTTTCGGTCTCAAATATTTTGAGTATTTTTGGTTCTTTTGGTTCTTTCAGATATTTTTAGTTCTTTTGGGTATTTTTGGTTTCAGATATTTTAAATATTTTTGGTTCGTTCAGTTCTTTTGGATATTTTTGGATAAAATATCAGAATCGAACCGGAACTATCAAGTTATCAGTTCTCAAACGGTTCCAAAATTTTAGATACAAACCAAACCGAACCGATTTTCTAGTGGTTTCTATATGGATTCTATATTGAAAGAACTGAAAGAACCGGAATCGAAAAGAACCAAACCGAACCGAACCGAATAAGTTAATAACCGAACGGTCACCCCTATAATAAATAAATAATTCATCGATATTAGTATTTAACCTTTAAAAACAATTATTTTTAAAAATGTAACAAATATTAGAAATGGTCACAAAATCGCGCCATTGACGCTATCAATCTCGCATCTTCTCTTTAAACCTTGAGCTTCTTCTTCATCTTCATCGACGACGAAGCAATCGAAAAGAATCATTCAATTAGGGAGAAATCGGAAAACGTAAGCACAGGTACTAGAGAATCAATGGCGTCGAAGGTAAACTCTTCCACAATCCG
This sequence comes from Iberis amara, assembly GCA_900406375.1. NCBI lineage: Eukaryota > Viridiplantae > Streptophyta > Magnoliopsida > Brassicales > Brassicaceae > Iberis > Iberis amara. Next base: position 8,404 of record OVAV01000021.1, on the reverse strand, counting down.
TCGAGCCTTAACTATTACTCAATACGGTGCTCTTTCTCAGCGTCATCACTTGTCTACCGCCGCTGCTAATACCTACTCTGATGAATCGGGAATCGTGATGAAAGGAGTTCGAATTTCAGGTAGACCTCTGTATTTAGATATGCAAGCGACGACTCCGATTGATCCTAGGGTATTAGATGCGATCAATGCTTCTTCTATCTACCACTACGGGAATCCACACTCACGAACTCATCTTTACGGTTGGGAAGCGGAAAACGCTGTCGAGGTTGCACGAATCCAAGCCGCGAAGTTGATTGGCGCTTCACCAAAGGAGATTGTATTCTTATCCGGCGCGACGGAAGCTAATAATACGGCGGTGAAAGGAGTAATGCACTTTTACAAAGAGAAGAAGAAACATGTCATAACTACACAGACTGAGCACAAATGTGTCCTTGATTCTTGCAGGCATTTGCAGCAAGAAGGATTCGAGGTAACTTACTTGCCTGTGAAAACTGATGGATTAATCGATTTAGATGTGTTTAGAGAAGCTATTAGACCTGACACAGGGCTAGTTTCTGTTATGGCTGTGAACAATGAGATTGGTGTGATTCAACCTATGGAAGAGATAGGTAGGATTTGCAAGGAACATAAGATTCCGTTTCATACTGATGCTGCTCAAGCTATAGGAAAAATTCCTGTTGATGTTGAGAAATGGAATGTTAGTTTGATGTCAATGAGTGGTCATAAGATCTATGGACCAAAAGGTGTTGGTGCTTTATATGTGAGAAGGAGGCCAAGAATCCGGCTCGAGCCATTGATGAATGGTGGAGGTCAAGAGAGGGGACTTCGTAGTGGCACTTTATCTACACAACAAGTTGTTGGCTTTGGTGTTGCTTGTGAATTAGCAATGAAGGAAATGGAGTATGATGAAAAATGGATAAAGAAGTTGCAGGAAAGGTTGCTAAGTGGGATTAAAGAGAAGCTTGACAAGGTTGTTGTAAACGGTTCAATGGAGAGTCGATATGTAGGGAATTTGAATTTATCGTTTGCTTATGTTGAAGGAGAAAGTCTGTTAATGGGATTAAAGGAAGTTGCAGTGTCTAGTGGAAGTGCATGTACTAGTGCAAGTTTAGAGCCATCTTATGTACTAAGAGCTTTAGGTGTGGATGAAGACATGGCTCATACTTCGATTAGATTCGGTATAGGTAGGTTTACCACGGAGGAAGAGATCGATCGAGCGGTCGAGCTTACGGTTAAACAAGTTAAGAAGTTGAGGGAAATGAGTCCACTTTATGAAATGGCTGAAGAAGAAGGTTTTGATCTCAAGAACATACAATGGTCTCAACATTAATTCAATAGACTCGGATCTGTGTGCCGAGTATGAGCCATGACCCGATGTTCTGTTCATGAGTGCTTACAGTGTTCTTATGGTAATTTATCTATTTTTGGTTTCTAGATATATTCCATGTGAGAGTTTCTTGTGTGGTTTTGTTGTATTTAAAGATATATTACATGTTAAAGATGAGTGAATATATTAGGGCTGTGCATTTAAACCGAACGGAATAAACCGAACTGAATTTAGTTTGGTTATTCGGTTTGGTTTATTCGGTTCATTTTGGCGACTATTTTTTTTATTTTAATTCAGTTCGGTTCAGCAACAATTTTTTTTTTACTAAATTAATCGAACCGAACTTGCCAAAATTAACCGAAAAACCCGAGCGAAAAACTTGAAAATAAACAGAAAAAACAGGAAAAAAAATCAATAAAAATTTAACCAAGGTTTTCGAACCGAAAAAAAGAACTTCAAAAATGAAAAACCGAATGCCGAAGTGAATCGAACTTTTTTACTAAATTAACCGAACCGAACCGACCTTGCTAAAATTAACCGCAAATAACAGAAGAACCCAAAAATAAACAGGAAAAACCGAGAAAAAATTAACAAAAATTTAACGATTTTCGAACCGAAAAAAACCGAACTTCAAAAAAGAAAAACCTAACAAACCGAGTGCCAAACCGAAAAAAAAACCAAATGCCCATCCCTAGAATATATAATAAGGTTTGATCTTTGAGCATCGTGTTCAAGACTTAATTTGTAACAAGATAATATGTTCCAAATTTACGAATTCAAAATAAACCTAAGAAAACAATTAAAGCAAAACCATGTCTCTGGTTCAGACTGAACCCAAATCAGTTTCTCTCTTGACACAATTACACAAACCAAACCAATATAAATCCAAACAAGCAATCAATCACCAAAACCCATTTTTATTAAGCCATTCTGTCAAATTCAGTGTCTGCCTCTACGAGCAGGGGCCGATTTAGGGCTTTCACGTCCCAGTTGCTGAGACCGATTCACCATAAAAGCCATTGAAGACGTCTGATAAGCCTGATTCAAGCTAGCTCCTATCTCAGTGGATCCACGAGCTGTTGCTCTTTGAGCAGAATGTGAACTCATTGTCGACAACGCATAAGCTCGACCTGATCTGTTATACATTCGCTGGCTCGACATCCTTTCTTGCAATGCATTCAACTCAGAGGACAATGATTGACAAAGCGCATCACTGGATAGAGCAGAAGCTGTCTCTGATAAGTCTCTTTCGCGGTTTCTGAGTAGCCCAACTGCTCCCATCAGGTCACCACCATCAGCTAAAATGCTAGCTTCTGACATAGCTTCTGAAACAAGGAACCTGTTTAATTGTCTATCAACCTCCAAGGACACCACTTCCTCTCCTGTTAGCTCCAATGGCCTTTGGATGCTAAGTTCTCCTGATTCCACATGGACTATCTCGTTGGTAACAGCATCTTTATAAACGCATCTGACCTTCAGTAGTGACATGGATTCAGGCTCAGCGGATCTGTTGTCGCAGCACGGGATCTCGAGAATCACTAGGAAGTCCCTTTCTTCTTCTGCATACATGTCTCCGACATCGATCGTGGCGGTTCTTGCATCAGATGACATGCGGCTTCTGTAGCTTCCTGCTTTTATGGATGATATTTTCAACCCTTGCTCATGGATGCATTCGATTTCAACAACTTGTTCAAGAATCACAACACTGAGAAGCCCTCCAATGCATTGCGCAAAAGCATCCTGAATCACGCTTTCTGTTTCGATGAACGAAAATGTGCCGCTAGAGACTTGTGAAATTGTGTGCATCAGCTCAGCATCGTGGTCTGAGCCAAATCCAAACGTATGAATTGGAATGCGGCAAGACCTCGGAAGCAAAGACTCGTAATCTGTTCTCAGACGGATAGCAGCATGAGAAAGAGTAAAGTTGTCCTGCCCATCTGACAAAAGCATCATCCCTGAAACTGGATTCTTCCATCGCCTATCTTCAATCACTCTAGCACCAATCCTAAGTCCTTCTGCAATATTTGTCCCACCATCAGCAACCAAGGAGTTAACAGCCTGGATCGCTGCTTGCTTGCCTGTCTCAGACATCAGTCTAAGAGGGAATAGCCGACGAGCAGTGGAGGAGAAGGCAATCACTGAGAGCCTATCAGTCTCACCAAGATTCTGAATCACAAAACTCATAGCGTTTTTCATTAGCTCCAATTTCATTCCGTCCATGCTACCACTCACATCAAGAACAGTAATTAGATCCAAAGGAGCACGAGTACGTCTATCATCATTACTCACACCCTCTGCTTTAAGATGAACCAAAACAGCAAAATCATTACGAGTCACCGACTTGGCTACTGCAGAGACTTGTGGGAACAAGCTAATCTCGAGTCCGGGACGACGATGAGAACCACTTGATTGAACAGAATTACTCTGGATTTGGGTCTCTCCATGAGGTAAAGGCTCATCATCTTCAAAACCTCTTTGTGGTTGATAAGTATGATCAAGAACAGGTTCATCAACACACAAAGGAACTTGTTTCCAATGAGTTCTACACAAAGGGCAAATCCTGTTTCCATGTCTGACATTGGAGGTTATACAATCGAAATGGAATGAGTGTGAACACTCTGCAGTAAATATCGCTTTTCCGTCTTCTTTTCTAATCCTATCCAAGCAAATCGCGCATATGCTCTGCAATTTTACATGAATCCAAGCATTATCACACAATCTTTAACCAAAAATCGCCGATAACATCTCAAACCACAACCCTAATTTCCACGATCAATGAATACACTAGCTAAAAGCCTAAAACACAACCCTAAATCCCTAATTGCCACGATCCATGAATATACACTAGCTAAAAGCCTAAAACACAACCCTAATTGCCACGATCAATGAATATACACTAGCTAAAAGCCTAAAACAAAACCCTAATTGCCACGATCAACGAATCTTTGGATTATACAAATACATAGAAGGATGGTGAGAGATAAAACCTTAGAGGAACGAAAGCCTGAAGAGGCTGAAGAGGCAGAAGAAGGTCGAGTAGAAGAAGAATCGGGTCGAGTCGCGTCAACGGATGATCTTGAGTTATCGGTGGAAGAAGCAGATGAAGTGTCTAGGGTTTTAGGAAGAATGAGACCTTCGTTCGATTCCAAATCCGATTTCGTTTCTCGCCAGTTGTTTGGGTTCGCCATTTTCTTTTAGGTTAAAGATTCGGAGCAAATGGGGAATTTGGATGGAGAAAGAAGGAGAAATGATCACAAGATTATAAAGAAGAAGAAGAAGAAGAAAAAGAAAAGCGGTTTTTGGAAAGACTGTTCAATTCAAAGATTNATTAACTTTTTTTTTTTTTTTTTAATATGACGCGACGATTCATTTGATATTATCCTAAAGATACACGAGTGTATATATATAAAATAATTATTGTTTTAGAATTTTGTTTTTTTTAAAAAAATTAATTATTTATTTAGATTTTTAGTGAAATATTAATTGTATTAGATTTTTTGACTAATAAAATAATTATAGTGATTTTTTAATTAGTTAGTTTAAAATATTTATTATTGTTTTTATGAAAATTATAATTTTTTAATTTATATAAAATAATTTTAAATAACAGTTATTTCGAAACATATAGAATATTATATATTTTTTAACCTAGTCAATTTATCCTTAGTCAATGAAAAAACATAAATATATATAGAGGATTAAATTTTTATGGAAAATGTACGAAATAGATTTTTAATTAAATTCATATATATATATATATATATTATACACGTCTTTACAATGATAGTTATAAGAAAAAACAAGCATCTTTAGGAAATATATGACTTCTTCATAAAGTAAAATAATTCCCATTTGGATTATTAACTTTCCTTATAATTCGAACGAGTTCTAAACTTTTGACCACTTATATTCATAATAAAGTAGAATAAATCTTTGACTAAATTATATGCATACGTGGTTACGTTTCCTTTCTTTTTGATTTGGAACAAACTAATACTATTAAATTCGATTCAAGAAAAAAAAACTATTAAATTCGATTATTACGGAATATTATCCACAATAAATCAGATACCATATTGCTTGCTGCTTAAGGAAACTAAATACAAAACACGTCCCGGTTTAGACTAAACCAACTCAATTGCTAAATTGACACTCACCAAACCATCTTAAACCACACGAGAAATCGTAAATCTCATTTTCTCGGTCGGTATAAGAGATAAAATCACCGGTTCACCCCACTATTACCTATTATAGAAATATTAAAAATTTTGTTTGTTGGTTCTGTAATGGGTTGACATCACCAGACACCCCCAATTTTCTACCTTCACA
>OVAV01000020.1:0-32127 GCA_900406375.1 Iberis amara | reverse complement strand
GTGGTGTCGAGCTGGGCTCGACGTGGTGATCGAGCTAGGCTTCCCAAGTGATCGAGCCGGAATGCCCAAGTGATCGAGGTGATTTTGTTGGAAAAATCGGGCTTGATGAAGACTTGGCGGGCTCGGGACTTGACGTGGTCGATGCGTACGTTCGGCTTGGTCGAGGCGTTTGATCGAGACTTGGTTGAGTCTGTCTTGGCCATGATCGAGTCGGGATTTTTGGGCTTGGCTCTTCCTTCTCCTTCTCCAAGATTGCAATAATGTTCCGAAAACTCCCTAAAGTCCTGAAATATCTCCAAAATGCACATCTATGCGAATACTAATGCAGAACTTCCTAAAAATGCAAATTTACTAAGAAAGTCCTATGAATGCAACATGTTGACATCTCAATGACCCTACAAAGATGGTAAATGACTTCTCAAAACCACTAAAATGCAGAGACATCATCCGCACCAATTGCTTCTCTAAGTATCGTGCACTCTCTTGATGATGAGGTTCTTGTTCTTCCCGATGCACCTGAGATGGGGAGTGTCTTAGTCACTTCCCACGCTCAAGATAAAGATACTACACCTCCGGCTTAAGATCACGATGCTACACCTTAGGCCCAAGCTCACGCTGCTACACCTCAGGCTCAAGATCAAACTAAATCGTCTTCTTCTCTCAACACTCCTTTTGCGCCTTTGCCTAGTGCCTCAGACACTCCTACAACACTTCATCGGTGAGAAATCGTGAAAGAGTTCAATCAATACGTCTACGATATTTTGTTACTTACAACAGAATTGCTTCACAAGACCCCCATCACACTTCTACTGGCTCCATATCTTCCTATGCGGTCCATGGTACTTCTTTTTATCCTTTGTGTTATTACATATTTGATGATTTTTTTACATCAGGTCACAAATCGTTTCTCGCAAACCTAGTTGCTTCGACTGAGCCTCAACACTTTAAAGAAGCGTCTCAGTCTGATGTTTGGCGTACAACTATGTCTAAAGAGATTGATGCTTTGGAACTTAATGAAACTTGGGATCTTGTTGATTTACCACCTCATAAAATAGTTTTTGGTAGTCAAAGGGTTTTCAAGATTAAATACAATGCATATGGTTCTGTTGAAAGCTACAAAGCTAGACTAGTTGTTCAAGGCAACAATCAAAAGGAAGGTGTCGATTATACTGACGCTTTTGCAACAATGGTCTAGATGACTACAGTTCGCACCCTCTTATTTTTCGTCGTAGCTCGTCAGTGGAGAGTCTATTAGATGGTCATTCACAATGTCTTCCTCCATGGTGATCTTGCTAAAGAATTCTATATGAAAATTTCACCAGGCTTTCGACACACTTACCCTATTAAATTTTTTCGTTTGAAGAAGTCACCATATGGTTTAAAACAGGCACCTCATTGTTGGTTTCAGAAGCTTTCATACGCTTTACTCACTTATGGTTTTAAATAATCATATGATGACTATTCTCTCTTTTCTTACTCGGCCGACGACATTGAGCTCAGGGTCATGGTATATGTGGATAATCTTCTCATATGTGGTAATAATGATGATCGGTTAGCTAGTTTTAAAGCTTACTTGGGCCATTTTAGCTATGAAAAACTTTGGGCATCTTAAGTACTTTCTTAGCATTGAAGTAAGTTGTTGACCAGATGGCTTCTATCTCACTCAACGGAAATATGACCTAGAAATTATTTCTGATTCGGGTTATCTTGAATCCAAAACGGCTTCGACTCCTTTAGAGAAAAATCATCAACTTACTCTCAACGATGGCGATGGCAAATCCGATGCCATATCGACGTCTTATTGGGCGTCTCATATATCTCACTCACACACGTCCCAAGCTTAGCTACTCCGTTCATGTTCTCTCTCAATTCATGCAGGCACCACGTGAAGCGTATTAGACCGCCACACTTCGCGTTGTTGGCTTCCTTAAAGGAACTCCGGGACAAGGGATTTTACTAATATATGATTAAGACCTTTCCCTAACAGTTTATTATGATTCAGATTGGGTTTCTTGCCCTCTCACTCAGCGTTCTCTTAGCGCATTTATTGTTCTCCTTGGCGGTGCCCTTATCTCATGGAAGACAAAGAAACAACAAACGGTCTCTCATTCTTTCGCTGAAGCTGAATATCGAGCAATGTATATTGCCTTACGAGAAATTAAATGGCTCTACAGCTTATTACAATGATTAGGTGTCGACTAAACGACTCCAACTCGCCTTTTCTGTGATAGCAAGGCTGCTATACATATCGCATCCAACCCTATAATCTATGAGCGTACTAAGCACATTGAGAATGACTGTCATGCGGTTCGGGATGCGATTCACGACGGCATCATTTATGTGCATCATGTTCGGACAACTGAGCAACTTTCGGATACACTTACGAATTCACCTGGTCGTGAACAATTTAAAACCATACTCTCCAAGTTGGTGTTTGCAATCTACACATACACGCTCCAACGTAAGGGGGAGTATTGGGATATACATGTGTTATTTTATCACATATTACTTTACTAGATTTTAGGAAGCTTTCTCATATTTTCTTTTTTCTTATCATATTAGGTTTTCCTATGTTATAGAATACTATATATACATGCTTTACATCATTAATAAAGTTCGAGTCAGATTGATATCTATTTATACAGCTCACATAAGGCATATTGTCAATCTCATAAAACTCACCTTGTTTTATTAATGAATTCTCATATTTTTAATATTTTTAAAAAGCAAAAAATCACAGCAGACTTATAACTTCTAACTTAAGATATGTAAGATTTACATCAAATACGTAACTATTGTAAGTTGTGAATCTTGTATATTTTGAATAAGGTGTGTACAGTATACAGAGAGTACAATAGGAAGTAATGGCACATTCCATATGTAAATACATAATTGAAGGAGTGAGAAGTGTAGTATCACAATCATATCCTTAATATGCCCCCTCAAGGTGAAGGGGCTTTAGCAACTCCATTTTTTCAAAGTTCCATGAAGCGAGCTCTAGATAGAGGTTTTGTTAAAGCATATGCCAATTGGTCGGTGGTGTGAACATGAGAAACGCGCAGTAGGTTTTTTGGGATTTGACCACGAACAAAGTGGTAGTGTATCGCAATTTGTTTAATTCTTGAGTGAAAAACCGGGTTGTCACATAAGAAGGGGCCCCCACTATTATCATAGTAGATAACTGGTGTTGTTGATGGAGCTAGCCGTAGCTCCGGGAGTAGGTTGCATATCCATATGATCTCAGAAGCGACATTCGCAATGGAGCGATACAACCTCTGTGGAAGACCGAGACACACCATTCTATTTCTTTGCTCTCCAAGACACTGGATTCCGGCCAAGATAGATTATGTAGGCATTGGTGGATGTGTAATCGTCGGAGTCTCCAGCCCAGTCAGCATCGGAAAAACCATGGAGAGTGAACAGGCTTGAGGCAGAGAGGTATATCCCATAGTCTAGTGTGCCGAGAAGGTACCGTAGTATTCGCTTTGCCGCTTTGAGATGCTCGTCCGTTGGCACGTGCTATTGGGAAAGTCTGTTCACAACATATGAGATATCCAAGCGAGTGAACGCAAGATACTGGAGACTGCCAACTAATTGCCGATACTCTGTTTGGTCTTTGAGTTGGGTTCCAGCTTGAATAGAGAGCTTGGGACTCGTTGCCATGGTTGTTGAGACTGGTTTTGCTTCAATCATGTTGTATTTCTGAGGAAGATTAACCGTATATTTTCTTTATGAGAGATGCAGCTAGCAGTTGTTCTGGATGCTTCAACACCGAGAAAGTAGTGCAGTTCTTCATGGTGTTTAATGGAGAAGCGATTGCCAGAAGTCCGAGAATCCGCTGAATCATGATTGGATTATTACCTGTAACAATAATATCATCTACATACACAAGTAAGTAGATCGTCACTTGGCCATTGCGATAGATTAAAAGAGACGTGTCTGCAAGCGAGTTGATAAATTGGATAGTCCGGATACATGAGGCGCCTGTTTGAGGCCATATGGCTTTGTGTAAGTGACATACATGATCTGGATAGTCCGGATTGATGAACAAAGAAGAATATGTGCGAAAAAATCTTCCTGAAATCCCTCAACACAACAAATTTACATATCTTAAGCTTTGTCCATGAAAAGAATTTCCTTGGACATAAAGTTCCTCTGACAAAAGCTAATTGATGAGGGGGGACGTTTCGCCGAGATGGAGCAATATTGATGGTAGATACAAAGTAAATTTTGTGGAAATCCAAAGTCACGAATTGTTTATTTACCCAAAGAAAAGAATATGAGAGCATATCATCCCATGCTCATCAAATATAAACTGATGAAAGGAGGAAGAAAACTAATATAATATCCAGGTTGATAAAGAAATGTAACAATTCATGAAATTCAACTGTTTAATTCATCTTGAAAAAGATTATTGGCTATCATGTATGATACTTCAAATGATGTAAGGAAAATAGAAAGTTCTAGAAATCCCTAATAACACTATGGTCATTTACCCTCCTTGGACATGAAGAGATGAATTAGGGAGGCAACTTTGATGGTGAAAAAATAGGGTCCGAACAAGCTTTTAAAGGATCCAAGACCCAATAATAGTTCTCGGTCCAATACAGGGGCAAAAGAGGGTCACAAAACCGGCTACGAAGAAGACAGTGGTTGTCCATATTGGGGCTCAAACAAGATCTAGTAGAGGTGCAAGGTATTTCGGCTAAGGCGGGGAAACTTCACAAAAGAGAAAAAGAGGTTTTCCCTTTGTCCCAGAAACGACAGACTCTAATAGAGACATTGACATAGAGGAAGGTGGAAAACCAATGAGGAAGAGGATGAAACCTCGGATGCAGTGGCGACCAGAGCCGCGACCGCCAGAACTCGCCGGAGAACGGAAGGGAACTAAAACGAGACCAAAAAACAAAAGAGAAACCTGACTTTGAGAGCGAGGATACATACGGTGGACCAAAGGGGCGACGCCGGCGGCCAGAGTCGAGATTAGCCATCTCATGAGAAACCTTGAGTTTTGTGCCTGAGAGAGAAAAATGTGCAGCTAAGGCGAACTCGATGGGTCGCTTGGTCTGGTCTATAACTTATATATTCCCTTTGTTTCATTTTATTTGATGTTTAAAAATTTTATACGTCGATTATTAGAACACAAAAAAACAACATTTATTTTATTTTATTTTTCTATAAAAATGTCATAAATTACCGCTAATTTAACTAATCAAAATTTATGTTGCAAAGTATGAATGATTTATAGCATTTAGATTTTACATTAGAAATTCAAAAGCATCATTTAAAGTGGGAAAAGATGGGAGACTTCCACTTCCGTGGACGTTAGAGAAAATAATTGCATTATAGGGACTTTTACCTATTGGTATACTTTATTGATGGAAGAGTAAAAAATTTTTTTGTCTATTATACCTTTATCTTCTAGATAATTACAATATACAAAATTATACCCTCATTTTTCTCTCTCTTGATATGTGTCAAATTTTTTTATTTTTTTAACCTTCAATCTTTAAAACTAATTATTTGATAGTATATATTTTAAAAATATTAAATATTATACCAAAATTTATAATTTTTTATAATATATATATATAGATATATACACACTTGTTTTGTTTAATTTAGACACAAAAAACAAAACAAAAAACAAATTTCTTTTCATTTTCTTATTATCCTTCCATGAAATTATTCTCTTAATGTTTAAGCATTGTTTTGGTATTTTGTGTATACAATGCTAATGCATTTGACGATATTGATAATACAATTTGTGTACATCGTCATGTACATGTCACATTGTGCACAGACTGTATTATCATTGTGTACACCGGGTAATCAACATCGTATAAACGAAGATGTACATAGACTGTATAATAAATTTTGTTCACATACTACATGATCATTGTGTACACATACAAACATTGTGTACATGACGATTTACGCAAACTACATTATCTTTGTGGACATGACGCTGATAATTAGCATCGTGTACACACACATCATGGACATAATGTTAATAATTAGCATCATGTACACACGCATCGTAGACACGACATGACATAGAGTAGACGATGATGTACGCCAGTTGCATTAGCATTGTGATGAAGGGGCATAAGCTATATAGAACTAGAGATCTGTTGATTCTAAGAATACCTAGAAAACTAGGGTTTGCAAGATTATTCGTTGAGTCTGAGAATCCCCGAATAAATCAAGCCTTCTTAAGTTCGTTGAGATCTCTCAAGATCTACCGAACTAAGGAACGAGAATTCTCTTCTCTCAAAGAAAAAAGCTCTTTTATTAAATAATCAAAATCTTAATAATACAATTGGTCTAAGAGGCTATTTATAGTAAAAGAATAAAACCCAAAAACTATTAATTAATAACAACTAATTTAAGATAAGTACTAAAACAAATAACAGTAAAGATATTTTGGAATATTCCAAATATCACGATGCATCACATTGTGGACATGACGCTGATAATCAGCATCGTGTACACACGTATCGTGGACATGACGTTGTACACAAAATGTATGGTACACGACGTTGTACACATACTGCATAATCATTGTGTACACTAGATAATTATCATCATGAACACACGTCGTGGACACAAATGTCTGTTTATAGAGTAAGAAAATTATAAATTTTGGTATAACTTTTTATTTTTTAAAAATATATATACTATCAATTAATTAATTTTAAAGATCAAGGATAAAAGCACTAATTTTTCGTTCATATGGTGGACTCTTACACATCTACCAACATAAATCAACACTCCTTATCTTCTCGCTTACTTTTAAGGACAAGATAGATATTTCTCAACCTACAAATTAATATACCATAGCAAAAAAATCCCTAAAGTACAAATATTTTGGAAAAAGATCCATCTTAGAGCATTTTTTAAAGAAAAATTCTCTAAAACTTCCTTATTGTGAAAGAGAGTATTTGTAATGGTAACATCCGAAACTAATGCAAAAGTCACGGAATAAGAAGAGTTCGTGGCATTGACTAGCAATTAAGTTATCAATCGAGTCGCATAAAGAAAGACTACAAAACCATTATAACTAACACATAACAATATTAGATAACATAGTTCACTTCAGTCCCACACATACAAATTCACTCTTGTCACTCGTGTAAACATTTTGTGAGCTATTAAGATTACAAGCAAGCTACATAATTTCCAAGACTTTGGTGTAACATATAGAGCTAGCGACCAACTTGAGCGCTTGAGAATGTTATTGAAACTCTGCTTGAGTTTACTGACCGAGAAGAAGGAGCGATGTAATAGATAGGAACTGGCATCTTGTGTGGAAGGTCGGGCAATGGTGAATCCAAGTTCATGACTTGGATTGCTTGTCTTATAGAAGGTCTTGAGTTTCTATCAGGATGACCACACCACAATCCCACAACCAACAAACACTCGGCTTGTTCCCTATCGATTTCCTCATCGAGTTTCGCGTCAATAGCTGACATAAGTTGTTGTCTTCCATACAAATCCCACACTGTCTCCACAAGACACTTATGAGTCTCTTCTTGAGAGTGATCCACTGATTTTCTACCGGAAACAATCTCTAGTATACTAATTCCAAAGCTATATATGTCTGATTCCTTGCTGGCCTTTCCTGTCATCACGTATTCAGGAGCCATGTATCCAAAAGTTCCTGCTAATCCTGTTGTATGTGATCCTAGCTCATGGTCCATCAATCGAGCTAAACCAAAGTCACCTAGCTTTACATTAAAATTGCTATCCAGCATGATATTGCTTGCCTTGATGTCTCTGTGCAATACACATCGATCCCACTCTTCGTGAAGATAAAGCAACGCAGAAGCTAGACCTAGAGCTATCTTGTATCTTACATCCCAAGAAAGATATGGTCTTTTCCCAAAGAGGTGAGTATCCAAGCTTCCATTAGGCATGAACTCATATATTAGCAAATACTCATCTTTTTCATTACACCAACCAACAAGTTGCACTAGGTTTCGATGTCTCAGTTTGCTAATGATCTTAACTTCAGTTACAAACTCTCTCTTTCCCTGTTTGGAACGACCTGATAACTTCTTCACAGCAACCTCCATATTCATTTCGCTTAAGTACCCTTTATAAACTGCTCCGAATCCTCCTTCACCTAGCTTTCCTTGGGATGAGAATCTGTTAGTTGCTAACAAAAGAAAATCTTCTTGGTCCTGCTTCAAGGTCTTCGTTTATTGATATCGAGTTGTTTTTCTCTTTTGCTTTCCTTTTTCTTTGCTTATGCAACCAAACCACAATGATTGTGATCAAAGTGGTAACAAAAACAAACCCAGAAACCGAAATGCCAACAATCATTCCTTTCTTGTTAAAGTCTACTTTCTCAATTTCCAAACTTGAACTGAACCCCCATGACAAAAGTCTATGTTTCTCTGTGTTTGGTCCAGTAGAGGCTGAGAAACCAATCGTAACTTGTGATGGGAGAACTTTGGCAAGATCAATGATGTAAGAAAGACTTGAACTTTCCCGAGGATCAGAGGTTATTGCATAAGACCAAGACACGCTCAAGTTGTTAGTAACAGAGTCATAAGAGATATTTGCATAACATATATCTTGGAGGTGTCTACTTGCATTCCAAAAGGTGTATTTAGATGAAACAAGCGAATTATTATTGATTCCAACATGAGATCCAACATCCAGAGGATCCCAATCTGGGTTTGAAAATGAATCAAACTCGACATGAACCAGAGGAAACGAGGATCTTTCATCATCAATTCGATTAAAAAGACCCAACAAACCACCAGCTGAGTTTGGAGGAAGTTGGATTCCAACAGGAGCAATAAAGAAGGAGATCCCACTACCCAAACTTGAATAGTTGTTGGTATCAATTATAAAGGAGAAACTTGTATTGAAATCTTTAGGCTTACCAGTTTTTGGACTCCATATAGGCACCTTTTCAGCATAAGTAGCCCAACCAACACGAGCTGTATGGCCAAAGTTTGTCAAGTTCACTGTTCCACTAGGCTTCGCATCTCCGTGGTATATTACATTCTCAGGATCACCAGGTAGGAAGCTAGTAAAGTTGAAGTTAACAGAATCAATAAAGCAAGGGAGAAGTAGGAACAAGTAAACGAAGAAGATTAAGTTGGCCATTGATGAGGATCAATGCATAAACAGTTGAAGAACTCAATTCATTCAAGTCTAACATTTGGAAAAAGAGGCTAATTTAATGACTTGTTCAATGATATATCGTTATATTTTAAGACACCAGTCTTATAACAAGAAATTTCATTTTATATATGTGAGTCAAACGGATCCTATAAACAAATACTAATACAATTATGGTCTTCTGAAGAATCAAATAACACACTTATTTCGTAATCACTAAGCTGGTTTACAAGTAATGGTAGGTTGACAAGGTACCGTTACGAAAATGTTCTACGTCAAACATTGGTAAGTATTACACAGCCTCTTTAACAAATACATTCGTTGTATATATATATGAGTGTAAAATCAACCCCTAGTTGTATATGAAAGTGTTTGTGAATGTCCTCGTACATTCCATTATGATCGTTGACTTTAAATAGTCAGAGGAATATATGATTTAGGGAAATACAAGATATGACAACTACGTAATATGTATGGAATATTATTTTGAAACCAGACGATCCACAAGAGGCTTCTGTAGCTTTCTAGGCAGCAATATTGTCTCCTGGTCAGCAAAAAGACAACCTACTGTATCCAACTCTTCAACAGAAGCAGAGTATAGAGTTATGTCATTTGCAACTTCAGAAATTGTATGGCTTGTGTCTGTTAAAAGAGATTGGATTTCCACTAAAGAAGCTGCCTGAACTATTCTGTGACAATCTCTCTGTTGTTTATCTATCAGCCAATCCAGCTCTTCACTCAAGATCTAAACATTTTGGAGTTGATGACCATTATGTGCATGAAAAGGTTGCTGTTGGCGAGCTTATTGTCAAACACATCTCTTCTTCTATGCAGCTAGCAGATATATTTACAAAGTCACTACCTCATAAGCCATTTGCAGCTTTAAGATCCAAGCTTGGTGTCTCCTATCCTCCCCACACAAGCTTGAGGGGTGTATTAACCAAAACACTCCACTCCAATCCGAAGCTTTAGCAAAGTGTCTATTCTCTGAAGTTGGGCCATCGAAACAAACATCAGCCAAAGTCTTACTGAAGCCCACCAAGTCTTCTCTCTCTGTTACAACGGCTTCATGTGTAGAGAAAGTGAAAACCAGAGAAAAGGATAAAGTTGTTGTGAGAGCTCATTCACCAATTCTGCTTTTTAACAAATTTGATTTTCTGGGTAATATAAGGATCATGTGCAAATGATGAGCTGGTAGAATAGGACAAAAGTCTAGTCTTTTCTATATATGAAATGTTCTGTAATTGGAAAAGTTAAGAATCAAAATACAAAGAAAATTTTCTTCCTTTAATGGCTTCTTTAAGCTTTTTCTCATAAGATTCACATGGTATCAGAGCTATGGAAGCTAACCAAGATTCATACTCATCATCTCTGAGTATATCTCAGTGTGTGACCTTAAAACTTGGTTCCACAAACTATTTGCTATGAAAAACACAGTTCGAGTTGTTTCTCTCAAGTCAGAGGCTAATGGGTCATGTTACAGGAGACTCAGTGAGACCAGCAACAACCATAAAAGTAAGAGAAGGAGAAGTGGTTAGAGAAGAAGCTAACCAGGAGTTTACTAAGTGGATAAGCAAGGACCAACTGGTTCGTTCATGGTTGCTAGGATCTCTTTCTGAAGAAGCTCTACGTGCGTCCTATGGTTTAAACACTGCTCAAGAGGTATGGGTTTGTTTATCAAAGAAGTACAACCGTGTATCTGCAACAAGAAAGTTAGATTTGCAAAGAAAACTCAGATCTACAACAAAAATGCAGAAAACTATGAATGAATATCTTAGTGAAGTTAAAACTTTGTGTGACCAACTAGATTCAATTGGTTTTCCAGTCTCAAAACAGGAAATGATTTAAAGAACACTCAATGGTTTAGGAAAAGAATATGAGTCCATATGCACTGTGATTGAGAACTCAATGGATATAAATCCAGACCAAAGCTTTGAGGATGTTACCTATAAACTGGTTGGATTTGATGATAAGTTGCAGGCTTATAACTCAACCATTGAAGCCTCAGCACAACAGGTCTATTACTCCAATCGTGGTGGTTATAGCAACAGAGGCAGAGGTGGCTTCAATGGCAGAGGTAATTTTAGAGGAAACAGAGGAAGAAATGGGTCTTACTCCACTCGTGGCCGTGGATTTCAACATCAATTTTCTTCTGGGACTTCTGAAAACAACAACACTAGGCCTACTTGCCAGATTTGTGGTAGATATGGTCACTCTGCTGCCAAATGCTACAACAGATTTGACCAAAACTTTCAGACAGAAGATGTTCACACAGCATTATCCACAATGAAGATCTCTGATTATTCAGCTACTCCAAGAGTTGAGTGGTATCCTAATACAGGAGCCACTGCTCATATCACCAATTCTGCAAATCGGTTACAAAACTCTCAACCCTACACAGGTGATGATGTTGTTATAGTAGATAATGGAGACTACTTACCAATTACTCATATTGGTTCAGTTGCTTTAACTTCTTCTCAAGGTATACTACCTTTGAATGATGTCTTAGTCTGTCCAGCAATTACTAAATCACTCTTGTTTGTTTCTAAGTTAACTAGTGACTGTCCTTGTGAGTTCACTTTCGATAACAATGTTGTGTTTGTGAAGGACAAACAGACAAGCAAGGTGCTGACTCAAGGAAGACGGCATGAAGATCTCTATGTGTTGGAAGATGCTCAGTTTATAGCCTTTTATTCAAGCAGGCAGCAGTCTACCAATGGAGATATCTGGCATCAAAGACTGGGACATCCTAATAATGAGATTCTTCTTCAACTTTCTAAAATTCAAGAAATTAGAGTGAATAAGACAAGTACACAAGTGTGTGAAGCATGTTAACTAGGGAAGAGCTGCAAACTTCCATTTTTTGCATTTGATTTTCTATCTAGTAGACTTTTAGAAAGAATACATCCAGACCTATGGGGTCCTGCTCCTGTAGTTTCTGCACAAGGTTTTCGTTATTATGTGATTTTTGTTGACAATTTCTCCAGATACACCTGGTTTTATCCTCTTAAAAGCAAGTCTGATTTTCACTTAGTATTTATTCAGTTTCAACAAATGGTAGAAAATCAATTCCAGCAGAAGATAGCTTCATTTCAATGTGATGGAGGGGGTGAATATACAAGTCATATGTTCACATCTCATCTAACTAAATGTGGTATTAAATAGCTCATCTCATGTCCCTATAGCCCACAACAAAATGGCTTAGCAGAGCGCAAGCATAAACACATTACTGAGCTTGGCCTGTCCATGATGTTTAGCAGCAAGATTCCACATTATTTATGGGTTTAAGCATTTGCCACTGCTTCATATCTCTGCAATTTGCTTCCTTCCACTGTCCTAAACAACAAAATCAGTCCATATGAAGCTTTAATGGGAAAACCACATGTGTATACTTTTCTTAGAGTTTTTGGCTGTAAGTGTTTCCTTTATCTTCGGCCATACTCTAAAAGTAAGTTTGATCTTAAGTCTCTAGTTTGTGTTTTTCTCGGATATAATGTCAAGTATAAGGGATACAGATGCTCTCATCCTCAATCAGGCAAACTCTACATTTGCAGACATATGATCTTTGATGAAATTCAGTTTCCCTATTCAGACATTTACAAGTCTTTAGTGCCTGCAGCCACTTCACCACTTCAGTCAGCTTGGAGATTTGACAGCTTACCAGCTCCTTCAAATGTAGTAAATGTAAATACAGAAGAAATTCCAGTAAGA
This sequence comes from Iberis amara, assembly GCA_900406375.1. Lineage (NCBI taxonomy): Eukaryota > Viridiplantae > Streptophyta > Magnoliopsida > Brassicales > Brassicaceae > Iberis > Iberis amara. The sequence continues at coordinate 19,278 of OVAV01000020.1, read as the reverse complement.
TTGCGGCCACAGCTACCACCAGTTCAAAACATAGAGAACTTCAACAATGACCAACAAGTTGAAAACTTAGCTGAATCTTCAACATCTCAAGACTCAATCTCTGCATCTGATACATCATCTACATCGGACTCAGATGATTCTTCTTCAGTCCATAATCATGGTTCTTCTCCAGTTAATGTACATGCATCAAGTTCTAGTCACCCAATGACAACAAGGTCTAAAACATGTATAGTAAAAGCTAATCCAAAATATGCCTTGATTACAGATAAGGACAATTATCCTGAACCAAAATCTGTCAAGTCAGCTTCTAAAGATGCAGGATGGAATAAAGCAATGCAAGAAGAGATGAACACTCTCCTTGAAACAGATACTTGGGATCTAGTTCCACCAAGTGATTCAGCTAATCCTCTTGGCTGCAAGTGGGTGTATCGCACCAAACTAAGGCAGATGGAACTCTAGATAAATTGAAGGCAAGGCTAGTTGCTAAAAAGTATGAACAAGAAGAAGGATTTAATTATTTTTGAAACATTCAGTCCAGTTGTTAGGACAGCTACCATAAGATCCATTCTTCACATATCAGTTATTAACAAATGGACTATTAAGCAACTTGATGTGAAAATGCATTCTTACATGGTGAACTACAAGAAACAGTGTACATGAGACAGCCTCCAGGATTTGAAGATTCAGAGAGACCTAATCATCTTTGCAAAAGGCTATCTATGGCCTAAAACAGGCTCCAAAGAAATGGTTCAATAAGTCCAGTTCATTTTTGTTACAGTTTGGTTTCAAATGCATCTTCTCTGATCCATCCTTGTTTGTCTACATCAATGGAAATGATGTTATGTTTCTGTTGTTGTACGTGGATGATATGATTCTCACTGGAAGAAATGACATTCTTCTGCAACAGCTTTTGGTCTCACTGAATTCTGAGTTTAGAATGAAGGATCTTGGCACTCTACATTACTTTCTGGGTGTACAAGCCTCCTTTCATTCTCAAGGATTGTTCTTAAGCCAAGCAAAGTACACTGAAGACTTATTGATTAATGCTGGAATGAACAATTGTACTCCAGTCTTTACTATTCTACCACTAAAGCTGAATCACTTACCTGAACATGAAGAGTTGTTCTCTGATCCAACTTATTTCAGAAGTTTAGTTGGCAAAATGCAGTATCTCACTCTTACCAGACCTGATATACAGTATGCAGTGAACTTTGTTTGTCAAAAGATGCATGCTCCAACCAAGTCAGATTTTCTCTTACTCAAACGCATCCTCAGATATCTCAAAGGCACAGCAACAATGGGCATTAATCTATACAATGTCTCTGATTCTGTTCTTCATTGCTACTCAGACAGTGATTGGGCAGGTTGCTCTGATACCATGTGAGTGAATCCAAAGTAGGTGGATTCATAGAAAATAAGATGAAAACTAAAATGATAAGATAGCTTATTAAAGCTTTATTGTGCTAAAGAAAATAGAAATACTAAAAGCTTTTGTTTGTCACCAAGAACACTAGATCTTCGATTGGTATCTTATAAAAGATTAGAGAGAAGAGTTGCACAAAATGGCAACTCTAGGGTTACTATCATTGTTCTCTTAAGATTGATATTTATACTAAGAAATAAACCCTAAAAACATGGGCTTTTGACAAATCATTTATCTTGTTGGAACAATATTGGGCTTGTCTCTAGAATGCTCTAATAATATGTACACATATATAAACCAAATATTTGATTAAAGATACGGTCTTTATCACCTTCCCATAGTTTGATCGTCGAATGTGGAGACGGACTTGTAGGAAAGCCCTTGGTGAAAATATCTACAAATTGTAGGGATGTTGGGACGTGTATGACTTTGACTTTACCAAAAACAATCTTTTCCCGAACTAAATGAATGTCAATTTCCACATGCTTGGTGCGTAGATGCTTCACAGAATTGTTGGCGAGGTAAATTGTGCTAATATTGTCACAATAGACAACAAAGGTGTGTTGTATTAAACAACCAAGTTCGAGAAGTAGGTTGTGAATTCAGTATAGTTAGGCGACAATATTAACCACACCCTTGTATTCCGCTTCTACACTGGAGGGGAGACTGTTTATTGCCATGAGTTTTGGACAAGGTATACACAGTACCTTGATATGTCAATAGCACATAATCATCAATATACCTTGGCTGAGCAATTGTTCGATAGTATCTTGCCACAATTTATTGAGTTCTTCCTCCTTGGTTCTCGCCATGGTTGATATATTAATCTTCTTCTTCGCCTTGATGTATAGTTTCATGATCTGGTTCATAGTCTTGACCATTGTCATGTTCTTCTCTATCTTCTATAAAATCGTCATGAGGAATTTTAAGCATTCCAGATTCTCTATATGTTTCTTTTGGGATAGTTGACCAATCCCATTTTTTCTCGTCAAAGACCATGTCCTTGTTGTCAACCACTTTCCCTACAACTAGATCATACAACATATAAGTTTTGGAACCTGGTTCAGTTTTGAGATTGATCACCGTCTTTGATCTCTCGTCTAGCTTTTGCATATACGAAATATTGATCTTTATGTAACACACATCCAAAATCCTTCAAATGTTCGACATTGGGTTTCTTGGATGTCCTTCAATTATTTTGTAAGAACTTGATTAATAAGATACGTCGAGTGATGCATTGTTTCTCCGCACAAGTGATTCAAAACTTTTATAGCTTTGAGCAAACTCTTTGTCATCTCTATCAATGTTCGATTTCTTCTTTTTACCTCACCATTCTGCTATGTTGTGTAAGGCGCTGTCAGATGCCATTTAGCGCCTTCTTCTTCGCATAACATATTGAATTTGTTTCCTCTATCACTACAAAAGGTTTTAATGGCTAAGCCATTTTGATTCTCAACAATCCTTTGAAACCTTTTGAATCGTTTAAACGCATTGCTCTTTTCTTTCAATAACATCTTTCACATGTACCAAGAGAAATCATCAATTAATAAGAAAACATAGCGATTGTTTGCTGGTGTTGGTGGTGATGTTGGTTCGCACAAATCTTTATGGCTCGGCTCCAATGCTTGTGTTTCTCGAAACACTGTCTTGGTTGGGAAAGAAATTCATGTGTTTTCCTACTAGACATATGTCACACACATAATTCTCATGTAACCCATTTTGCGTTCCTACGACCATCTTCTACTCCATCATATTATTCATAACCTCAAAACTTACATGTTCTAGCCGAGCATGCCATGTCCATGGCTCATCATCTTGGATATGAAAACATTTGGAATAGCTAATTTCCGTTGAATTTTTGTAGAGACGATTTGACAATCTTGTGACTCGAACAACCTTCCATGTCGGTCTTGTAGCGTCAATAAATCTCCTTTCATATTCACTTCACACTCATTCTTTGTTGCTTGCTCAAGACTCATTATATTGTGTTCAAGATCAGCTATGTAGAAAATCTCCTTGAACACTCTTTCTCTTAAGTCTTACCCACAAAAATAATTTTGCATTTTCCTACTAATCCACTAGGGGTGGGTATTCGGAAACTCGTTCGAATTCGGATCGGATTTTCGGGTTTTTTTTGTTAGGAGATCTAGAATACATTCGGGTATTTTATAGTTTCAGATCGGGTTCAAGTATTTTATAGTTTCATATTGGGTTTAGGTATTTTAACTTCGGGTTCGGGTATCTGAATTTTTTTATTTAAATCGAACCAAACCGACCTAAATTTTTGTGATTTGAAGCGATTTAAAATTATAATTAGTGTTAAACCAATTTAATAATTTGTTTAAATATGATATTTTTCTTGTCCGTTTCCGTTTAAATTTATTTATTCGGTGAAAGTTGAATTATTGTACAAGACTATACAAGAAATTTTCTAATTCAACTTAATTATATAATTTAATATATAAATAAAGATACAAGACATCAAAAAGCTCATTACTCCACAAATTACAAAATTTAATACTTAAAATCTATTTTACCATGATTATATTAATATCTATATGATAACAATTTTATACATAACTACATATTTAATACAATAATCATAAGTTCGGGTACTCATCCAAGTTTTTTAGTTTCGAATAATATCCGTTTGGGTTCGGGTATCCAAATTTCTAGAAAACAATAAACGTTCGAGTATTTTATAGTTTTGGTTCGGTTTCGGTTTGGGAATTTTTATTGGGTTCGGGTTCAGATTTTGGGTTTCAAGTTTTTTGTCGTTATCTAGGTACGACACAGTTGCATTGTCGTTGTTGGTATCGTAGTTATTTGGCAAGACTTTGTCCTCATTTGAAAACACCACCTCGTGAACATAAAGCGTGTCGGCCTCTTATGTATCATTCAGGTTTGATAATTATCCAACACTACACCTTTAAAGATCAATAGTACAGCTCCAAAACAGAGCACTAACCTAAGACTTAATTTGTCTATGCTCTTTTTGATCATTTATAGAATACTTGATAAAGTTACAAAATCACAAGAAAAGAGCTCATTTTATACTACACCCGAGACTGTTAAACAACCACAACAAAATCTAACAGCCTTTAACAGATCTCTAAAAAACCTCACCGTGGAACAGAGTTGCGAGCAACCTTCATAAGACACGCACCCAGCCTAACAGATTTGAATTAAGCCCATTCCAACCGGAGGAGAAAAAAAAAAAAGAAAAAAAAGGGAACTATTAGATAAGTTAAGTTCCGTAAATGCTTTTGCGACGTTGGAACTACTTTACTTGGAAAGAATATTAAAATCAGACGTAACTCTATTTCCTCTTTGATCGCCATACCACGTCATCAATAACATTCATTTATCGATCATCATATCGTCTCTCTCACTCTCTATGTGATTTGTAAAAAAGCCATGGGAGATAAGAAGCTTGCTGACTTAGAGTATCAATCCGGCTTCGGTAACCACTTCTCTTCCGAGTCCATCACCGGCGCTCTTCCGCTTGATCAGAACAGTCCTCTTCTTTGTCCTTACGGTCTTTACGCTGAGCAGATCTCCGGCACCTCTTTCACTTCCCCTCGCAAGCTTAATCAACGAAGGTTCGTATGCTCTTTGTTTTATAACTGTTGTGCTTCTATTTCCGCCGAATTGATATGATCTTCTTCTCGATTTATGGGCTCTTTTGTTTTGTTTTAGTTGGTTGTATCGGATCAAGCCATCAGTGACACACGAACCGTTTAAGCCTCGAGTACCGGCTCATAAGAGGCTTGTAAGTGAATTCGATGCTTCCAACAGTCGTACGAATCCGACTCAGCTTCGGTGGAGGCCTGAGGATATACCTGATACTCCCATTGATTTCATTGATGGGTTATATACCATTTGTGGAGCTGGAAGCGCCTTTCTTCGCCATGGATTCGCTATTCACATGTAGAGATCTGTTTCTTCTTAGTCTGAACTCTGAATGTTTTGGTTTAGATAAGTAGTGATCTCTTTTATGTCTATTTAAAGGTACGCAGCTAATAAAGGAATGAAAGACTCTGCATTTTGCAACGCAGATGGTGACTTCTTGTTTGTTCCTCAGGCAGGAAGTAAGTTAGCCTTTCTAAATATATATCTACCATCTTGATTAGGGTATATTCCTTTGATAGTAAACCTCATCTTTTGGGAAGTTATTGATATGAACAACAAATGGATTCAAGACCACCTTTGATAATACCATTGATGTTCCGAGTTGATTGATTGGGTGTACAGGGCTATGGATTGAAACCGAATGTGGAAGGCTTTTGGTATCTCCTGGTGAAATTGTTGTCATACCACAAGGATTTCGGTTTTCCATAGATTTACTAGATGGAAAGTCACGCGGCTATGTTGCTGAAATCTATGGTGCTCATTTTCAGCTTCCTGATCTTGGACCGATAGGTACTCGGAGCTTTTTTCTATTCAACCTGAAAGCTCAGCCCCATGAGGATCTTATCGTTTGATGTTGTATAGGTGCCAATGGTCTTGCTGCACCAAGAGATTTTCTTGCACCAACCGCATGGTTTGAGGAAGGATTGCGCCCTGAATTCACAATCGTTCAAAAGTTTGGCGGTGAACTCTTTACAGCTAAACAAGATTTCTCTCCATTCAATGTGGTCGCATGGCATGGCAATTATGTGCCTTATAAGGTGAGTATGTGTTTTATTGAACTTGATCGCTTGAAGAATTAACGCATCTTTTCTGAGAACATCAATTTTCGATCTGCAGTATGACTTGCAGAAGTTCTGTCCATACAACACTGTCCTTGTAGATCATGGGGATCCATCAGTAAATACAGGTAAAAGCAAGTACAAGTGTTGCTCTTCTTTCAGTTTTGCCATTGGTTGATTACTGATGTAAATCTATCTTCTCAGTTCTTACAGCACCAACGGATAAACCTGGTGTGGCATTGCTTGACTTTGTAATATTCCCTCCTCGATGGTTAGTTGCTGAGCATACTTTTCGACCGCCTTACTATCATCGTAACTGCATGAGTGAATTTATGGGCCTAATCTACGGTGCATACGAGGCCAAAGCTGATGGATTTGTCCCTGGCGGTGCAAGTCTTCATAGCTGTATGACACCTCATGGTCCTGATACAACCACATACGAGGCGACAATTGCTCGTGTAAATGCAATGGCTCCTTCGAAAATCACAGGTACACTGGCGTTCATGTTTGAATCAGCGTTGATCCCTAGAGTCTGCCATTGGGCTCTGGAGTCTCCTTACCTCGATCATGACTACTACCAATGTTGGATTGGCCTCAAGTCCCATTTCTCGCGCATAGGCTTGAACAATACAAATGTTGAAACAACAGAGAAAGAATCAGGAGCTTTGAAGTAAAGAAAACACAATTCACTTACGTTTACAGTACTTAAATCTGTACAGACCTTTTACCATATAAGAAGTATACAACAAGTACATATGCAATAAGTAGGTATAATATTTAGTTAACATCATTTCTACTCTGAAGCTAATATATCGGTATGAATTTCACTGAGATTCAGGCTGCAACATCAGTCAGTTTCACTTTCATCTTCATAATACCTACTTGAACTAAGATCTCTTTCTTTGACTGCTCTACCTTCAAAACAGTGCCTTTTTTCCCAAGAGAAGAAACATACACTGAGCTACCGACTTCAGGAAGCTTCAAACTATCCTTTTGAGCAGCAGCTTCTGTTAGCCAAGAAACATGGTTCAGTTTTCAAGACCAAAACCCCAGATAATAAGATTTATTTAGGTACCAGAAGTTGGTCGTCTGACTATGACGGATGAAGTATGAGTTTCAGTGTCTCCATCATTGGTCGTTTCTTCTTTTGTTAGGAGCTGTTTAGCTACTTTTGACCGAGAAGATTGTGCAGCAGATATGCGAAACTGTTGCAGTGTTCTGCGAAGTGAAGAACGAGCCATCGAACCAGCCTGAGTTAGTTCTTGTCTCAACTTTAGTCTCTCGTTAATGGCATGATCATTGATGTTCTTCTCTGCTGTAAGTAGATTCTCATGAAGCTGTCTAGAGAGTCTAGAACCAAGAGAAGAAAACATTAACATAAACATAAAGCTCATACAATCTCTGAAACAACCAGAGATAGTAATTACCGTAGATAGTGACGTGACTGATTCAAAAGCCTTTGATATTCTTGCTTGTAATGTTCCATGTCGAGTATGACTTGATTAATTTCAGCACTTGCAGAGCCATAGAGTTCACGAGCATTCTCGATGATATCGCAAGGAAGCCCCAATCTTTCGGCTATGTTTATAGCGTTCGAACGACCTGGTACTCCCCATAATATTTTGAAAGTTGGTTTTATTTTGAGGTCATCAAACTCCATACAAGCATTCTCAAAAGCAGAATTGCTACAAAAGAAAGAAAGAAAGTTAATACTCTTTTAAAACCTTGAAAGTGGATGATGCAAGAAAGTAGTTAGTTAAAAACCTGTATTTAAGAGTTTTAAGCTCTCCATGATGTGTAGTTGCCATGGTGAGTAGAGAACCACTTGCTGCAAAAGATTCAAGAATTGCCATGCCTAATGCAGCTCCTTCAAGCGGATTTGTTCCTGCTCCAACCTGTTATAAACATCTCCTGACCTTAAAATCTCCTAAACCAAACCATATAATATCATCAAACAAGTCTTTTAACTTACTTCATCTAACAACACAAGTGATCTGCTTGTTGATTGCGAGATCATTTCCTGCACAGTTAAACCAATCAGAGTAGTAAACATAAGTTGTTTAATCAATCAGACTTACACTAATTTGCTTGAGATGACCAGAAAAGGTTGAAAGAGACTGCAGCAATGACTGTTCATCACCAATATCAGCATATACGTTGTCAAACCAGGGTACACGTGCAGCTTCAGATGCTAGAACATAAAGACCTACAACAAGCATCACAATCAATCATTTAAAGTGTAATGATGATATTAAGTGGCTAAAATCATGACTTACCTGATTTAGCCATCATAGCAGCGAGTCCAACTGATTTCAAGCTAATAGTTTTACCTCCTGTGTTTGGACCAGTAATAACCAAAACTTTAGTGCCCTTAGAGATCTGGAAATCAGCTGGAATTGGCTTAGCTCCTGATACTGTATCTGCCTGAAAATCTCAACCATCTAATTATTAATCATCAATGTACTCAATGATCATAACATCCGGGAAACTTACTGTTTTATGATATTTAACAGGCTCGCGTGTCTTTCTTATGCTTTTTTTGTGTTGGTGAAGCAATAAAGGATGATAGCATCTAGGTAGATACAGCAACCATTCTTTTTTAGGAAGCGATTCCTCATTCGAGTATTCTCTATGAGGCAAAGATTCAAACCCATTTTCAGGTGGTAAGTATATATTAGGATGCGCACCACCATATGCCCTACTGTAAGTTGCTCGAGCGTTTATCTAGCCAAAAACACACACACACACACACACACTGTAAACCCCTCTTCGTAACCTTATCATTACTGAGTTGAGTTTGGCTCTAATGGAAAAAGATATGGTTGGTACCACATCTAGCTGAATCGAGTAGCTCAGCACCGCCTCAATTTCATGAAGATCAAATTGCATCTGTTTTGCATCAAAATGAACAATTAGAAAGATCAACAAGCAGAAAGCAATACAAAGGGTAAAAAATTACCTTTTCAGTAAGCATTGAAAGAATATCTGCTTCAGCCTTTGCAACTGATGCTCTTGCATATTGGAGTTCATCATTCATAGAGACCGCAGCTATTGGCTCCGCAGCAGTCCCTCCACCTGAATACCTTCAAGAGATAGCTTTGAAAGATAAATAAGCATAACTTGGTTGCTGGTCATCAACTCTTAGTTCAATTAAATCATTATTACCTGGAAAGGAGAAGACCATTAACAGAAGTTAGCTGATTCGAGCTCATTTTTATACACCATCTCCCGTCAATTTCAGCCACTTCCTACAATTATTTCAAAATTGAAGATCTGCTCTTTTTCCTATACCATTATAAGTAAATACTTACCATAACAGAATCTTCATCCTTTTGGCTCCTTATAATAACATCCAGCAATTGATGCAGCTGAAGGGAGATAAAGGGAGAGTTTCAAAACAATTTTACTTTTAAGTTACATTGCTCAGGACATGTTTATGATAAGCAAAGATACATCATAAGTGCTAAGATATCGATGAGAAGTGATAACTCATTAAATAACCTTTCTTTCAACTGTCCGCACCCGCTCACGTGATTGTCTCAGTGCACTACTCTGGTAGAATCCAAGGTAGCATAAGGATCATGCATCTTAAAACTGTAGTTAATTTGAGAGAAAGAACAAACCGCAGAGTCTTTAATTGATCCATCAGCATCTATAACCTGTTCAACCAACTTGATAAACGATCTATTTATCACAGGTTGCATTATCTGCAAGAGAAGTAAGCCAATGAGGCTACCACAATGTTGAAGTTTAAAAGTACCAAAATCTGGAGAAATTTTGCAAATACCATTTCAGATAGAGGCATAAACCGTTTGTACCAGTCTCCATCTTGCTTAATAGCAGCTTTCAAATCAGTCTGCAATGTATCGAAAAATCGAAGAAGAGAAGCCACTTCAATTGCTTGCTCTGCTCGTAAAGACACCATCTTTCGAGCCTGAAGAATACCTGATTCAACCTTCACATAAAACACATAAAGCTTTTAAGAAATGGTAACAAAAGATCAATACTGTGGCGATTGAGGATTATTTTACCAGGGAGATGTTAATGCTGGAGAGGTCAAGACAGAAGGAACAATGCTCAAGCATTTTAATGGCGGCCTCTGTTTCATCTAAAAGCTTCAAACTTTCATCGAAATTTTGGTCAAGAGACCAAAGCTTTTTCTAAAAAACCAATATTGTCCATGTAAGTTTAATGCAGAGGATCCATGGCTTCTGAAAAAAACAAACTTTAATAAGAAAAATCAAACCTTTGTAGCTTGACGACCTAATGAAGTGCGAGCAAAGGAAGCAACCACATCGCAGAGCTTGTCCCATTCCAAGACTCTCAAGCTATCGATATGAGTTTGAGATTTGGCTTGACAAATAAAAGCCGGAGAAAACGAAGAAGAAGAAGACTTTGAGATCAGATTAACAGTGTTTCTGTTTCCGATAGTGTTTCTCCTAACCACAAGGGCACAGTTGCAGAAAGCTATGGATAAAGTCTGCATTATTTGCTCCCTTTTTGCTTGTGCCCTAAACCTAATTAATATTGCTTATACCTCAGCTGGAGCGATTGATTTGGCAGACGATAACGGTGGTGCCGGAGATCACTGGAGGCTAATGAGAGTACGGAGAGCTCAACGGGTTCAATACTAACAAACCAAACAAACCGATTTATTNAAAAGAAGTTCCATATTTGTAGGTAAATTAACAATGGCAAATTATGTAATATTTCAATCAACCTANGAATTCTACCAAATAAAACAAAATACCACATGAATGCTTAAAATTTAAACTTTTAGGTTTGGTGTGGATAATAAGAATTGAGTTTAATTTTTGAAGAGATTATGATTTAATTTTGGAATATGCAAAACTAAACCTGAACTTTCAACTTTCAAATGTAAACTATTTAAACCTGAACTTTCAAATATAAACTATTTAAAATGTCTTTTTTTTTAAGAAGTCATTTTAATTTTAAATTTTTCATTATGTGCCGTTTTAAACCTGAACTATTGACCGATCTGATTTACACCTTAAAATAGTTAAATGTTAATTCTTTTTAACACTGTTAAAGTTTGCTTATCTTACTCCTTTAACCACAATTTTTGATAAAATCTCAAGTCATTCATTCTCTTGAAATATATTTGAAGAAAATCAACCAGTCGCACAGAACATGGATGAATTTTGGAATTAACCTGGTTTGCAAGCTCAAAATAATATGGTTTGCACGTTCATGTATGGGTGCCAAAGGAAACTATGATATATAACTAAATATAGAAGACATCTGAGTTAAAGCTTTTATATTATAAGAAGATGCAAGGCTAGAGTATCAATATATGTCACTTGTGAAGGGTAATATTCAACTCACACATGAGGTTAAAAATTAATCCCAGGCTGGAACCAGCGACACTTGCGATCAAGTTTTCATTAGTTAGCGCAATACCCTTCAAAACAAAAACAAAAAAACACATGAAAAAGTTTATGTAGTAAAGCAATTGACTCATGCACCATCTTTTAGAATCAACTCAACCAGAAGAACATGGAAAATACATCAAACTTCAAAAAAATGGAAACAACTAACCTTTGGTGTTCCTGTGGTTCCACTTGTGTAGCATATGGTTGAAATGTTTTAAGGTTTTGGAGGGGAAAATGGATGTAAGCAACTACGACCCTAAAAATATTATCAGTAGCAACATGAAGACTCTCCAACTACCAAACAAAAGTCATTACAGTTATAAAGACATTTCCAGTATACTAATAATGCATCTGGTTTAAACCCATTGTAGAAGGCTACCTGACTCAAAAGCTTTTGTTATGATACAAGTTTGACTCCAGATTCTGGTGGAAGTGATGGCAAATACTCATCTGTTCCTCCCACCACCTTATCACAGTATAAAAAAGATATAAAAATTGATAGATATTACGGTATATATATCGACTTAAAGTTAAATTACACATTGGAAATATACATACGACAACAAGATGAATGGATGAGATTTTTGCAAGGAAGTTTAACAACTGCATAATTACCCAAAAAGATATATAATATACAACTCATGATTAAAGAAAACTGAAAGTGATGCAATTCAGAGCATTTGAATTGATTCTAATCAGACCAAAACACACTTACATTATTTAATGTTTGTGGTACATAAAATATAGCTTGTAGTGTAGCATGATTCACAAGAAACTTAACAGCATCTGGACCTGCATAATCCAGATAATCATATCAAGAAGACAAGACTTGCAAAAAACCCGAAAGTACTGAAAATATCAAATTTAGATGGGTATCAAGTATATCGTATAAAAGAACAGAGATAAATGAATATACGACACAAGCATGATCCACGACCAACCAGTCCGGCCTATTAATAAAATAGATTCCAGTGCAAGTTGTCAAACTCCCTGTTCCATTCATTAAAACAAAACTTTGGTGAAGTTGCTTACACTATTTCATACAACAAAAGATTCATATAACAATGAAAGTAAGAGAAAAGAAACGTGCCTGGTTAATTCCATGATAGAGGAGTCCTGAATCTATGGCTTGTCGTTCAGCAGCCTCCATGTATTACTATCATTAGAATTTAGGAATGCATTTGTCAATTTTCTTCACATCGACTCCAAGAGATAAATGACTTGAGATTATATCAAAAAGATGTGGTTAACAGAGTAAGATAAACAGACTTTAACGGTGTTAATAAGAATTAACAGTTGACTATTTTAAGGTGTAAATCGACTTGGTCAATATTAGTTCAGCTTTAAAACGACACAAGATTAAAAATGCAGGATTAAAAGGCTTACTAGACCCTTCAAAAAAATAATAATAATAACTTACTAAATAGTTGAAATTTTTAATGAACTAAATTTGAAAGTTCAAGATTTTTTCCTGGCATTTTTTCCTATTTAAAATATAAAATTTAAATTTAAAGTTATTTTATTTTTTATATCTTTAAAACAAAATTTATGTGGTATTTTAAAAGTTAGAGATTTATACAGTGGCGAATGTAGACCACAATTATAGTGGGTGCACAATGGTCAAGAAAAAAAATTTAATAGAATGAAAAGTTTAGGGTCGAAAATTGAAGGATCAAAATAGTGAGATTTACCATCTCTCCTACTCAACATGTTGTACATTTGTTCACTAAGTAAATTTTAGGGAGAAAAACTTACTTGACCCAATAATTTGTGAAAATGATTTGAGGAACCAAATATTTTTTAATTATTGGAGGTTGGAACATTTAAGTGAAATCCAAAAGTACCCCAAGGTCATGAACAAACAAAAATGCTGGGAAAAAAATTAATTAGAGGAGAGAGAAAAAAGTCGTTGTGTTGTAGATTTGTTGGTCTCGCAATTTTGTCTATTTGGCCGAAATTTTTTACGTCACGTATACGTCACCGCAGATTTTTTTTCCTCACATTTTTTATATTGCAGATTTTTTATTTACATTGCAGATTTTGGTCATTTGACTGCATATTTTCGTCATTTGACCGCACTTTTTCCTCGCAATTTTGTTTCTTGCTTGACCGCAACTTTGTTTCTTGCTTGACCACAGATTTCTTTGCTCGCAGATTTGTTTTCAACTCTATTGCAGATTTACTGAAAGGATCGACAAATTTTTCACCCCTCTACTATTGCTATTCCTCACATTTCCACCCAAAATTTTGGCCACTCTATTTTACATCAAGAAAAAGCTTACTCTTTAATATGCCCCACAAACTTTAAAAACCGTTTAATTTTACCCATATTACAGTAAACCGGATTTACCCTATTTAACCAGAAGAATTACGATTTAATTAATTTCGTTTGGGCTGAATTTAGGTTTCAAGCAATGTTTAATTTTGGACCCAACCGAAGATATTTGAACCGATTGATGAGATTTTGACCCGATTTGGTTTCAAAAGCCAAATTTGACATTTAGCCTATACCAAAATCAAAACATCTAACCGAAACGGGTCGAAATTTGGGTATGGGCTAAATGTCAAACTTTGAGATTTTAAAACCAAATCGGGTCAAAATTTCATTATCAAATTTTTTCAATCGAGTCCGAAATTGGACATTTCTTAAAACCTGGATTCAGCCCAAACAAAATTAGCTAAAACGCAATTTTTTGGTTAATTAGGTCAAATTCAGTTTACTGTAAAATGGGTAAAACTAAACGGTTTTTAAAGTTGGTGAGGCATATTAAAGAGTAAACTTTTTCTTGATGTAAAATAGAGAGGCCAAAAGTTCGGGTGGAAAAATGAGGAATAACAATAGTAGAGGGGATAAAAATTTATCGACCCTTATTGAAAACCAAAATTGCCAGAATAACCTCTTTGGCCGTAGTCTCGTTTTAAGTCTGCATTGACCTCAGTTTTGTTACACACGTTACCGCGGTTTTTTATTTTACTCATTTGACCCTCACGTTACCGCAATTTTATTTGCCGCAGTTTTTACGAAATCCTTTGACTGCAGATTTTTAAAACTCATGGCAGATTTGTTTACTTAGTAGTAAACTTTGAGTTTTCCGTTGTAGAGTTGTTTCTCCATTGTAAAGTTGTTTCTCTATTGCAATTTTGTTTTTCTATTATGGAGTTTTTTGAACTTAAAAAATTCTCATCTCATCTCATGTTACGCCCTTGAGTACGTTTTTGGGACACAAAAATACGTCCTAAGGTTAGATGAAAATATAATTAGGGACCGTCATGGGACGTGAGAATACGTTATACGTTAGCATTGCATATTTTTTTATATATTGCAGTTTTTTTTTTTGAAGTTGCAGATTTGTTATAATTTGTAGTTAACCGTAGAAAACATAACTTAGAAATTCACCATGTTCGTAAATCAAAAATCTAACATAAAAGACGCACAACCAACAATTAATTAGTAAGTAAATACATGTTGCAATCACTAGAACAGCTAGACAGCTACAAAAGCTACAACCACATCAGCAATACCAATACAAAACTTCTTCATCTTCAACACAACCATGTCAGCTATAGTCTTCAGTACCTGGTCTTGTAGATATGTCAACTATTCCATCTTATTCACCTCTTCTACAAGAGCGAAGTCAGACTGTTCTGCAACATTTTTTGTCGTTTTTCCCAATTCTTCCAAGATTGCCACGTCCCACCACTTCCAAACGTGGCACTCACCGTCCTAGCACATGATACTCAGCATCACAATGCGACCGAAGAGTAATAATTCGAAACTAACAACCTAAAACGACCATTCACAGTGACTCACGAATTAAGAACTACACTTACATTCGATTAGGACATGTGTAGAACAATCTTCCCAAATTTGATAAACGAGTGACATTTTTGATGATAACATCCGCACCACAGTAACAAACCATTGGCGTCCCATATTCAACAGGGTCCGTACCATTATACGGACGTGGTCTCCTCACTTTATCGAAGTGCATTGCAAGTGGAGGAGGATGGCTCGTGACCTCTTCTTCGTCGATGGAGTTAGGACCAAAACCAGAAGCATTTTCTTGATCTATGTGACTGTAGATATACCTCCCCATCTCCAAAATCGAGCTTTCATCTCAATCTCGAAGAGAAACCCTAATTTTTTCGATCACCGAATCAATTTTCTATAAAAGGAGATGGTTAAATAAAACGACATTGTTTTGAGTATTATTTTGCAGTTTTGTTTACCAAATTACATTTTTTTTTCCTACGTTGCAGTTTTGTTTACCATACTACAGATTTGTTTTCCAACATTGCATGTGCTGCAGTTTTGTTTACCAAACTACAGATTTATTTTCCTGTGTTGTAGTTTTGTTTACCAAACTATCGATTTGTTTTCCTATGCTGCAGTTTTGTTTTATAAATAATTCATACGACATCGTTTTGTAAATCTTCAATTCCCTTCTTCACCATCATCTTCAACCTCATTTTCAATGGCGAAAGTTCAACTAATTCTTGTTTGTGGGAAGTGGACGCATGGTAAGGGGAGAAAATTGTTCGTCGTGGAAAGCGATCGAGGTTCTCGATCAATAATAGTTCAAGAGAAGATGAGTTATAACGAATTAGTGGATATAGTATTCGAAGACTACGATATAGAGAGGAGCTTATACGATGTGGATTTAAGCTACATGTTACCCAAGAAGGTTTTAAGCTCCTTACCTCTGAATCAACCTCATGTGTATATAATGAATAGTAGACAATTAAGAAGCTTTTTATGTCAGTCGAACAATGAATCTGTTCGGCTTTGTGTTGAGATTAAAGAAAAGAGTTCAGCAAAATTGGAGGGTGGAGGAACCGCAGATGGGAATTCCTGCTAAGCAGGAAGCTATTTTAGAAGATGATGTTGAGAGTGCTGAGAATATTAACAACAAAGATACAGAAGAAGACAATGTCGAGGAAAAGGATGAGATAAAATTTGATTATTGCGATGATATGACATAACAAACTCTGATGATGAGAATTTCACAAAGTACGGGGTCAATGATGAAGACGTGGAAGATGAAGAGAAGCCAAAGATGATGTGTGACTCATCCATCTACATCAGTAACGGTAATCGTAAGGAACACTTGCCAACTTTCGATATTGGCTCTTTGAAAATACGAGTAGGTCAATGTTATGACACAAGAAAGCAATTGGAGGAAAGGTTTAAAATTCTTACCTTGCTTGAGAGGTTCGATTACAACGTTTACAAATCTACACCGTACTTGTTAAGTGTGAAGTGTTGGGTAAGCGTTTGTGCATAGAAGCTCCGAGCTACACCAATAGATGATTGGCCAAGATTTCATGTGCGTACTTACACTTCAAAACATATATGTTTAGTCACAGAGAGATCTTCAAGATCACGGCAGACAAGTCATGAAATACTAGCAATGATATACAAGAACTATGTTGGTGGTGTAAGGCTTACTATCTTGCATATGCATGTTGCGAATGCAATGAATAAACGATTCATCATTAAGGTAAACGAGACTACATATTTTTCAAAATGCATTACAGTTTTGTTTAAGTCTATTACAATTTTTTATATGCAGTTTTTTATATTTTCATTGCAGTTTTTTTTCAAGGATCGAAAAGTTTTCAAAATTCATTGCAGATTTGTTGAAGTGCTTTGCAGTTTTGTTGGACGTATCACATATTTACTTGTTCTCTGTTGTATGTTGAATACTGGAAGGCTTACAGAACACTCACGCATGCCAAGGATTTTGTGAGGGCACTCATGAGGACGATTACACCCAACTATGCGCATACATGATTAAGAGAGCCAACCGGCGAACGCACGCCCTTTTTCAGTTGATGAAGATGAAAGGTTCAAGTATTTCTTCCTTTCATTTAGTGCAAGTATCAATTGATCTCCATTCATCCGGAAAGTTGTGGTTGTTGATGGTACATTTTTGCAAGGCAAGTATAAGGGAACACTACTTACCGCAATAGCACAAGACGAAAATTTCTAAATATTCCCCTTAGCGTTTGGAATTGTTGACACTGAGAATTATGAATCGTGGGAATGGTTCTTTAGGCAGTTAAGATTGTATGATTCCGGATGACAAAAGCCTTGCAATTATATCCAACAGCCACAGATCCATTGGAAGAGCCATTGGGATCGTATACCCAAAGTCCATATGTGGGATATGCACGTACCATTTGTATAAAACATATTGGTCTGTTATAGAGGAAACAAAGCATTCCGTTTGGTTAAACGGGCTGTGAATGCATTTAGACTCGTGGATTTTTAAACCGTGTACGAAAAAACTAAAGAGATCAGTCATGCACTTCACGAGTACCTTGAAAAGTGGATATCAAAATGTTGACGCGTGTGCATTTCTTTGGGGACAGATATAACCTGCTAACAAGCAACATTTTGGAATCAATTAAAAAATACTTTCCCTGGCAAGTACTTAACCTATCGTTCGACTTCTAGAAGTTATGTGATCGATGATGACGAGATGGTTTGCGAGCAGGAGGACATATGCAAGGAAAATGAAAACACGATTGATCCGTGGAGCTGAGAAATTGCTACAGGTAACCCCGAGAATGAACCACTCTTGTATTTTAATATATGGTTCATCTTACAATATGTAATTCTATTATTGCACACTCGTGTTGAATATGCTAAGCTTCTATCATATTCAACTTAAGAGATAAGAAATGTTCATGTCGTAGGTTGATATGGAGAGGATACCGTGTGCACATGCAATTGCAGCTGCGGCGCCTCTCCTATTTGTTGGGGTCAAAAACGGTCACGACGAAATCAATATCTAAAAATTGTCGCGTAAATATTACTCACATGATTCGAACATCAAACCGCACTAGTCGAATCATCCCGATCAAAGTAGCAAGTCGCGATACTTCCGAAAGACCATAAAGAATATGTTTGGGAAGAATCGAACAACAATCATATAATCACTAAGCGGTCGTCTCTATAATCTTTTGTCCTTAGTCGAGAAGATTTTTTCCCACCGGGTTTTCCTATCACTAAGGTTTTAACGAGGAAAGATGGTCTGCTACGTCCGACGAATACGAACAACCTCGACGAACGCGCAATCTCTGGACAAACGCTTTAGTCCCGAATATCGCCTATGGACAGCACGAATCTTGCTCAAATACGAGCAATCGAGACGTCTTCGGACATACATTCATCTCGCCAACTGGCGAGATAAATTTGAGCAAGAAATTCATCACACCAACTAGGCGAGATAAATCGGAGAATTCATCGGCGAGATGAATTTGCATCGGAGATTCATCTTGCCAACTGGCGAGATGAATCGCACATGTTCTTCGTATCACTCCGAATGAATCGTCTCTTGTTTCGTATCGTTATGAGTTTCCGTTGAAGTTTTACGATAAAAATCGTAAAACTCGTTCCTTTCATACGATGACTTCCTATGATTCGCGAAAGAATCGTGAAATCGTTTCGTATTAACCAAACGTGTAAAATGATAACGGTTAACTTGAACGCCGATGTCATCCCACTTACAACCTTCTTGCAAAGGTATCGATTGTGTTGTTACGCGAAAGTTCATTTTCTCGACGAGAATCGTAAAATTCGCCTAAACCGTAAAACGGCCCAACAAGGCCTAAAACACGATAACGACCCACTTANAGGCCTAAAACACGATAACGACCCACTTACGATTCCAGACGGGATTCAAGCCCAAGCACAATGACGGTTGAAGCTTGTCTTGAAAGCCGGAGAGAAATGGAAGAAATCCATAAAAGGAAGATTTCCGCA
>OVAV01000019.1:14055-32418 GCA_900406375.1 Iberis amara | reverse complement strand
TATAATTTTTTATATATTTTATAATTTTTCTATATTTTTTTAATTTTGTAATATTTTTGAATAATTTTTTAAGTTTTACTATTATTTTATTGTTAATTGAGAATTTTTTTTGTTGCAAAATTGAAAAAAAAAAATTCAAAATTTCGGTTTAATGTATGGTAAACCAACAAAATTATCATTTAGGGGTTTTTAAGTTCTTAAGATTTAATTCGGGGGTATCTAAATTTTTAACTTTCATAACAGGGTTAAATAGCACTAGGCCTTAAGTTTGGGTGCATCTGGTGCTATATGATAGTTTCGAGGGAGAAATAAGTCGTCAGTCCAAATTAGAAGGATTAAGTTTATATTACTATTCAAAATTTAATATAATATAAAATTAAAAATGATTAAAGAAAATTGATATTATTTTTTAACATAAAATATTCGACAAAGGAAAAAGAATTAGGTGTTGCAAAAATTGAATCAGGTCTGCATCAGGTCTGAATTGGCAGTAGCTTATAAACAGGAGGAAGAGTATTTCAGAACTAAAAGCAGGGCACTGTGGTTGAATAGTGGTGACAAGAACACAGGATATTTCCATAAAAAAACTCAAACAGTGCCGTTATATCAATCGAATAGTCATGGTGGAGGATGAAGCAGGAACAATTCATACTGACGAACCTAAGGTTAAGGCAACCTTTGTTCATTACTTTACTAATCTATTTCAGCAATCCTATATACCTCCTCCTTCAGATTACAGTATTTTTAACTCATTGCAGCCAAGGGTCTCAGATGCTATGAATGAATGGCTCATTAAACCTATTGAGGATAGAGAGATATGGAATGTTGTTGCAACTATGAATGAAGCAAAGTCCCCTGGTCCAGATGGTCTAAATCCAGGTTTTTATCAATACCACTGGACCACCATTGCTGCTGATGTTATAGCTTTTGTCAAACATTTCTTTAATACCTCCTCTCTGGTCATACCCATCTCTGTCTAATTACCAAAACAGAGAATCCTAGACACCCCAAGGACTATAGACCAATTAGCCTTGCTAATGTGGCATATAAAATCATTTCAAAAGTAATGGCTAATCGATTAAAACCAATTCTCCATAAAATAATTTCCCAAAACCAGTCTGCTTTTATCCCAGAGAGGCTCATCACTGATAATGTAATTGTTGCTCATGAGTTAATCCACTCTCTGAATACTAGACCAAGGAAAACACAACATATGGCACTTAAACTAGATATCACAAAAGCCTTTGACAAAGTATCTTGGCATTTCCTGGAGTTTATGCTAAAAAAGCTGGGTTTTGCAGACATTTGGTGTTGTTGGATTATGAAGTGCATTACCTCTCCAACTTTCTCTGTGCTAATCAATGGGGCTCCAGTGGATTGCATCATTCATCAAAGAGGTGTTCGACAAGGTGACCCTCTTTCTCCCTATCTTTATCTAATTGTCACAGAGGGTTTGTCATTTTTATTACAAACTATGGTTCAGCAAAATCAGATTACTAGGTATAAAGCGAGTGCAAATGGTCATGTTGTCTCCCACCTTTTATTTGCAGACGACTCACTTTTATTCTGTAGAGCTAATGTTGCTGAATGTCAGTCTTTATTGAATTGTTTGAGTATTTATGGAAGATTGTCTGAACAAGAGGTTAACTTCTCCAAGTCTGCAATTCTATTCAGTAGAAATTGCACACAAGATCTAAAGGATGAATTGCAACAACTTACTGGGATATCTAGAGTTGGTGGTTTTGGCAAATATCTAGGATTGCCTGAATATATAGGAAGGAATAAGTCAGCCACTTTCTCTGCTTTAGTTCAGCGTATCAGAATGAAGATAGAAAACTGGTCTGCTAAGTTACTGTCCAATGCAGGTAAGGAACCTTGCTGAAATCAGTTATAACAGCTCTGCCTACTTACACAATGACCTGTTTCTTGCTTCCACAGTCAATACTCAAACAGATAACTACTTTAATGAGGAATTATTGGTGGAGCTCAGACACTGATCATCATAAAATCAATTGGATAGCATGGACTAAGGCTTGTAAGTCCAAAGATGGAGGAGGACTAGATTTTAGAGATTTAAAGTCTTTTAACCTAGCTTTAGTAGCAAAGCAAGCCTGGAGGGTCTTAACCAACCCTGATACATTGTTAGCCAGAGTACTGAAAGCCAAGTATTTTGCCAAATCACATCTTTTTGATGCACAATTGGGTTACAGGCCTAGTCAAGCATGGAGAAGTATAATTACAGCCTTACCTTTGATTAAGTCTGGAACTTATTGGGTTTTAGGTAATGGTAAATCAATCAGAGTCTTTAAGGACAATTGGATTCTTAAAGAAATATACTCTCCTGCTATACAATGGACCATGAATATAGATCCTGATTTGAAAGTAGCAGATTTATTTGACAACACTGCTTGCAACTGGTGCCCTCAGAAATTGCAGTCGAATGTTCTTCCCTCTGATGCAATTCTTATTCACTCTATGCAGCCTTCTATCTGTAATGTCTCATATATGCCAATTTGGTCTCATTCCTCGTCTGGTGCATACACAGTCAAGACAGGATATCATGTAGCCTTCAGTTCAAATGAGTTACCACCGATTCAGGCAAATGTTCAACAAGTATCAAGACAAATTTGGAGTTTACAAGTTCATCCAAAAATTCACCATTTTTATGGAGATTATTGCACAAAGGGTTGGCTGTTGGAACTGAATTACATAGGAGGGGAGTCTTATCAGATGTGTCTTGCAATCTATGTGGAGAACAAGATGAATCAATTACACACCTATTTTTTAACTGTCGGGTCTCTTCAGAATTTTGGCAGTTGGCTCCTTTTAGGGGATTCCAATTGGGAAGTTTTGATGATTGTGTTCATCACAATCTTGATGTAGTTCTGCACTTAACTGATGCCTTTGTTTGTGCAGATACATGCTCCCTTGCAGCTTATCTCATTTGGAGAATATGGAAATCCAGGAATGCTTTGATGTTTGAAAATGTTACATGGTCCATTCCAGATGTTATAAACAAAGCAATTCAGGATTATAGGGAGTTTTATGAAGCTCAGCAATGTACTCATTCAAAGCAGTTGAACCAACGACATTATCCTCTGTGCAATAACAACTCAATTGAGATGGTGCATTCTTCAGGACTCAAGCTTTACACGGATGCTTCTTGGATCTCTGCTCAAGACAAGATAGGAATTGGCTGGGTATTGCTACATGAAAACAAAGTTTTGGCGCAAGGCTCATCGTCTATGCAATCGGTACCAAGTCCATTCATGGTTGAAGCATGTTCTTCAAGAGAGGCCTGCTTACAAATGCGTAGATTAGGCTACTATGACTTGACTCTGATTGGGGATTGCAAAACTTTGTTCAATGCTCTTCAGGAGAGGATGAGTGCCAACTTTGCAGATTTCTCAGGCGAAAGAATATGGAGTAAAGAAGGCTCAATTATCCTATCTGATATTTTGCATATCTCTAAATGTATTCGGGTAAAAGCCTTTATTTTTGTTTCTAGGGATTTAAACTCTATTGCTGATAATCTGGCATCTAAAGCTAGAAGATGTAACCAACAATACTCTGTTAAACTCTTTTGTTAAGTAATAAGAAACATAGCCACAAAAAAAAAAGGTGTTGCAAAAATTGAACAAATGTATATATTGTAAATGTAAATCTGAGGTGACAAGTAGTAGGAAAAATCTATCCTACAAATAACAAATGAAACAATTTGGACGATTAGTGATACTCTTCTAAGAAAGTGAAATTTTTAGAATGTTATTTTGAATAAAAAAATATTTCAAATATTTTATCATGTAATAATAGTGAAAATTTATTGAAATCTTGAGTTATAAATAAGAAGATTTTACTATTTAAAATATTATAAAAATGAGTAAGAACCTACCGGCTAGAGTTGAATTACAAACAAAATAGCAATTACTACACATTCTGTACAAAATGTTATAGCGAAAAAACTTTTTTGATTATTTATTTAATTTCATTAGAGTTTGTGGTCATTAGACCTAATATCTCGCATATACATTATATATTTATGCGATATAATTTACCAAATAAAATACACCGAAAAAGTTGAACAAAATGAAAAGTCCTTTTGTACCAATTTGTGTTTGATCTCGCGTACCTGAGAAAAAGCAAAGCATGTCTATTAAAGAACACATCTTCAACTTTAAAAAAAAAAAAAAAAGATGAGAAACATTTACATAACGCAAACGCTATTGCATTTGAACGCATATGTTGGATGCTAAAGCCATCAGATTAAAGTTAGTACAAAAAACTAGTGTTTGTGTTATAACTATCTCGCAAAACTTATATGCTCAGACCCAAAAATGCAGACTGTTTATAAGCAAACTTTGTTCAAGCAAATGGTGACCAAAAAGGAAATAAATAATATAAAATGATCAGAAGAGAAGAGGAAATAGTGCTTACAAAAGGGAGGTAAATGGAGACGTTGGAATGGGAGAGAGCTCGAAGATTCAGACAGCTTCAAGCTTTAATTTGAGCTTGTCGAAGGACTTGTGCCGAAGGTTGAAGATGGAGTAACTGAAGCTGGCATTTGCTGAGAAGCTCCTTCAACCCAAGAACTCTCAGAAATCGGGGAATATGGCCTTGTCACTTTGTTTTTCACCAATCCCTACAATA
Organism: Iberis amara; assembly: GCA_900406375.1. Taxonomy (NCBI): domain Eukaryota; kingdom Viridiplantae; phylum Streptophyta; class Magnoliopsida; order Brassicales; family Brassicaceae; genus Iberis; species Iberis amara. The sequence goes on along the minus strand of OVAV01000019.1, from coordinate 27,771 downwards.
ACCATAACAAAATCTTAAATTGGCTCCTTGTTTGTTTGGGTGGGTAACCATTTTCGTAACTTAAAGTGATAAAAAGGCTCTTCTCACCTTTGAAGGATTTTGCGCGTACAAGTTAATGGCTTCATCGATGGCTGAGTAAACATCAAAGGCCTGCTTACTGTTGGGAATGCATTTGACAACACGGACTTGCTCCTTGGAATCATTTGGCTTCGATTTCAGATAAAGAAAAAGCCGCGAAGGTGGAGAGTTAGCTTCGTCTTTTTTCCCCTCAGACAACTCCATGGTTACCAGATCACTCCATAGGACGTCCCACTGTATGGAACACGCATCTTTGGCTGGGATAAACTTTCTTTGACCCATTATGTTTGACGGTTGCTAGTAACAATAAAAGTTCGCTAATGTCAAAGAGGAAAACTAGACCAAACAAAATCTTATGCATTGTGTGACTTACTTGTAGCAGTATTACTCTTCGATGTGTGATCATTAAAACGTTCCCTTCCGGTAGAATAAAATGACTTTCATATGCATCTGTTAATGCAAACTTCCCACGTACTTTGAACAGATCAACCTGCCCAAGGAATGATCCAGATTCCGCCAACTGCAATATAACCTGTAAATGCAAAAATATATTGGGGTTTGAACTTTCCATAAGTACCATCATATCAACCCATTTATCATCAGTAGAGTGGGCATTCGAGTTCGGGTTGGGTTCGGGTTTCAGGTTTTTTGGGTCCAACTATATAGGATCCAAATAGAAATCGAGTAGATTTCGGTTGGGTTCGGGTTTTATTTTTTTTACCAATATATGGAACCAAGATTTTTTTGTTCAGGTTTTTCGGTTTCCAGTTCGGGTTATTCGAGTAATTTGGATTTTTCATCTTATATTTTGNAGTTCGGGTTATTCGAGTAATTTGGATTTTTCATCTTATATTTTGGGTTTACGGTTTGAATTTTTCGGGTTACAAGGATAATTCGGGTAATTTGGATCCAAAAACAAACTAAAACCCGAATTACCCGATTAAAATTACTTATATGTATAAATACATTCGGATTTTTGGGTACCCATTCGGGTTTTGGTTCAAGTCCGGTTTGGGTATCCATACTAAAAAATTTAAAATCCGTTCGGGTTATTTGGAAATAAGGTTCGATTTTAGTTCCGGGATTTTCGGTTCAGGTTTATACAGAATCACATGTAGAAACTGTACCTGTCCCTGAGCTTTATATTCATTGTAAAGACGTAGCAAGCTATCAGCACCAACAGCTCTTGGAAGTCTTCGGCGAAGAAGTTGTTCATCTGAAGTGATGGCAGCCGTTATCTTCATCCTCATGGCATTTGCACCTTCAGTGGTTTTCGAAAGAAGATCCAAAACTCCACTTACAGGCTGGGCAGCAGCACCAATAATTCCTTTCCCAAAACCTGATACAAAGCCTTCGACACCAGAAGACTTTGCACCTTCAAGAGGCTTTGTCAATATCCCTGTGACTCCTCTAAACAGGCCTTTTGCTAGAGCTCCACCTCCTTCTCTGATTATATCTCCAAAGTCTTCAACACCTTTGTTATCCTGCAACATGTAGAAAACACATGAGCATGAATAACACTGTGGCAGGCCCATACTTGCATTTCGACCATTCTAGTGTTCAAAGCCAGGAATGAACCTGTCTCTGTCGACTTTGGATGAATTTTTTATCCATTGATAATGCAGCTATGCCTTGACTCATATGACCAAGCGCGCTACTTGCATTACCAAGAATATCAACACCTGAGAGCAACTGAAGAGGCTGGCCAAGAAGGTCTTTTTTTACGTTTCTAATAGCATCACTGATCATAGTACTTTGGCGCATGGATATGTTCTCATTGAATCTTTCACTTATGCGTACCTGTTTGTAAATGGGAAGAATCGACAAAGAAAATCATATGAACATCCACATTCTTGTAGACACCACACCATATAATAATCCCTAAGTTGATTTACGTACTAATAGGCCAAATTGGTATCTTAATAGGCAGATTGCGTGCAACACAGGCATCTTTATTATTATGTAGTGATAGAAAACTTACTGGCATGTTTTCTGTATTCCCAAGAGCCGTCATTAGGGATGACCAAAATCCAAGCACTCCCCTAGGCCTTTGACTAGGGGACATTGCCATTGATACTTTAAATCTAACTTCTGAGATGTTAAGAACACTGCATTTTTGGAATGTCACCATTTAGTGTCATAGATAAACTCATATGTATAACAGTAAAAACATGTACATACCCGATTTGAATGAATGAATCAACTGATACAGCTGTTGAGTTAGGATCGGATAGTCTACTCAAGTTGGCTTCCTGAATCATCTGGTGAATGCGCCAGATTATAGGTTCATGAATGTTAACTAAGAAGGCAGTATTTTCAAGTCCCTGGAAACCTATATACGGGTAGACACGAAGATCGAGACCAGCATTTGATTGCAAAGTAACAGAAAACTTCAGAATGTAATCAGCTTTATCTCCAGTTCTCTGTGGTCTGAACAGAACCGGCATTGGAGCCAATGGTAATTGGTTATCTACTTGTATTCCTTGCATCCTTAGCTTGAACCTGTAAGACAATTTGTGATCAACATTAGTCCAGCGTGTTCTGTGTGCATAACAACCAACATAATCTGATAAGTTTGAATGCTATTTCATGATCGTAGCAAATGCTGCCAATCGGATATCTCAAGCAGACCCTATGGGGACCTCTTGCCTATCGAATTTGATATGAATTCAGTATGGCCATTCAGAACAACTGCAGATGGTGAAATATAATGGCCCTTGCATTTTTAAAATACTGCCAAACCTTAAGAATCTAATAAACTCACCTGCTAAGCCCAGAGCCCAAGCCGGTTGAGTATGCCACAAAAAGATTTTGCACTGACATGTACAGTATTTCCTCAGGAGCATGATCGATTACGGAGATCCCAAGCTCAGTGAGCTCAATAATTACATGAAACTCAGACTCTTCCGAGGCCAGAAGATGAGATTGCTGAGACTCGTTTCCAGATAACCCTGATAAAGATGATGCTGGAAGTCTTCTGCTTATGCTTGAAGTAGGCTCAATTGCTGGCATCCAGTCACTGATTTTCACAATATTCTTTTTGCCTTCCTTTAAAATAGTAATTCGTATGGGTCTGCTAGGTCCAGTCTCACTTCGTGGTAAATGATCACCAATCTTATCAATATCATATTTTTCTGATTTGGAAGGATCATTTCCATCAGTAAGGAGTTCAAATAGCTGTCGCCTACCCAGATCTTCCCAATAGAATGAAGCAGCCGCATTTGGAGGAAGATATTGCCAAGATTCACTGGCACCATCCACTTGGCGATAGTGAAAAGGAAGAAACATGGAACGGTTCTCGATCCTAGGAGAGTTTATTCACATCGTAATGAATACATGAAGATAAAGTCAGATATATGAAGTGAGAAAACGAAAATATAGGAGAGTGAACACACACATAGATTCAACAAACAGTAAGCATTAATTTATCAAAATTATTTCATGCAGGTTCCACGGATTACTTTATTCTCCAAACAGATAACGGTTTCTTCTAATCATAAATGCAAATTGGAAGCAATTCTTTTAACCATAAATGCAAATATGATCTGGCAGTTGGAATATGTACCATTTAGATCCAACAAACAGTACAGTACCACCAGAAAAACAAATTACCTGTAAGGACCAGAGACAGAGTTCGGCCTGAAAATAACTTCGTAACGTGAATTCTTTGTCCCACTTCTGACTTGTACTCTTAGCTGCAATTGATCAGTCCCATCTTCTCTTCCAATAGAGACACGCATTATACCTTCGCTTAACACACTGAATGGTGCACTCCATCTATATCCCTTCACTCGTAACTGAAAATATGCCATCCTCCATTAGCACATCAATCATTATTGAAATAAGATCCAGAAATCTGAAAGTATTTCACATACTTTCAGCTGCTCTAGTCGGGAGGAAGACTGCCATCCAAAGAGCTTTGGAGGATCCAAAGGATTAATCCATTCTTCTGTTTGACAATCGCACTGTTGAAGACAGATGCTCACACCCACCCTGTTGATGAATAAGGTGTTTGGCTGGAGATGAATAACCTGAGAACAAATACCTTACATCTGATGTTAAATTGGGAGTCAGCTATTACCAAGTGGGACTCGATATTCTGGCACACAAAATGTCTCTTATCTAGAAAAGCTAGTACTATTAAGCACTCATCCGCCTCTATATTAACTTGATATAATAATTCACGGGTAGAAGCCTACTATAAAGCAGTAGTATCTGTACTTTTTACAGAAAGCAGGAAAGAGAAAGCGAAATCTAATCTAAATACTGTATGTCAACTGTCAAGCTAATCCATAGGAGTTTCCACGGCCAAATAGCAACTGTTGTAAATCAACAACAAAAATACTATACAGGAGCACATATTTGATTTCAGACAAACAAATCACACATGTATGGAGAGGACTGAGAAAAAATAAGTATATTTCATGATATCTGACCTTTGTTCTGTCCGATGTCATATTCAATACTACTGAGAGATTGTAGTACGAAGTGTCTGAGCAGAAAGCCTTTACATCTATGCGTTCCTGAAATAGGGTTTTTGGTTAGCAACGGGAGAGAAAGTTGCAATGTCACCCAGACAACTAAAGAAAATGATCCCTCAGCGGGACAACTAAGAAGAAAATCCATCATACAGAAGTGAGTCATATATGGCTTGTAAAATACAGCAGAGCCCAGCAAACTGAAGCCATTAGCTTTAAGCAAATCATTTAACTTTAGCTAGTCACCTTCTTCTCAAGCTCAAGAAGAGAAATTCCAGGACTGTAGATCTCAGAATCCCGAGCTGCGACAGCAATACCAATTCGTGGGGAAACATAAGAATCCTTTTGAGACGGAAACAGCACAATGCCACTCCTACCAGCTGATTCTTGCGGAGAAAGCATGCTAGGTATAGGACTAGTATCCTCAATAACCTCGAGCACTCGCACATTTTTCCTCTGTTGTCTCCTCTCCATCGAAAATACAGGATTTTTCTTAAAAGATTTTGAAGCTGTAGACAGAGATGGGGAGCCAGCTTCTACATTTTCTGAAGGTTCCATCTCCACCACTCTATAGCCTAGACGGAGATATGAATCATTTATAATCCAGTATGGGACAAAGAACCTTATAGTCTTTGGTGCAGCCCCTGTTTCTCCAACATCGCGTTCTATACTTACATGCAGTCTCCTGCAACTCCACAAGAGTATGATGTGGGAAAGTATTATTTATTATGGAATATAGCATCGGGGGTTATTTAATACAAAGAGAAACCATTCCATTTCATAATTCTCCGCATAATAAGTATTCATCAATAAATAAGATTCAGCTAAGGACCAGCTCCTCCTAGGATTACTGCTTAGTGGCAAAGAGATACTGATTAAAATAATATACATGAGACCAATGACAACTTTGTACTGTGACCCGTCTGTGGTCAAGACTAGCAATTCAGGAAGAATGAGAACTGATAAAGAAAGAGTGACAAACCTTCTGCTCTGTTGATGGACTAACCAAAAGGATGACACACTGTCACTTGTAGATAGATCTAAAACAGGAATATGATCCTACAAAAGAGAATGTACATTCTGTCATTTTCAAGGACTTTTTCCAGTGTGGGTAGATTTTTTTGTAGAATATCAAGGCCAACCTTTTCCAAAACCCAACCACCGTCGACAGCTAATGTAAGATATACAGGTCTCTGGATATCTGCTGAATGCACGTGAGCACTCTCCCTTGACGATATTACACCATGTTGTCTCTCAACATATGTGCCTTCTTTTTTCTTTTCCCACACTGTGAAATTGAATGGGCAAGGAAGTCTATTTTCTATCTTCAAAGGAGAATTAATAGAAATTTTCCAATCATAAACAGGTGTATTAAGATCTGTATGAAGAACTGACGCATCTGCTCCAACACTGAGCCAGATTGGCTTACTCCCCATAGACGGCTGGCAGCAGAAAAGCATATCTTTCTTCTCAAGCTGGTTTAATTTCAAAGAGAAATCCGATGTTCTGCTGCTTTGCTTGAATGTTTGCTGCCGAGTAAGCAAACCTTGATCAACAAAGGGTTGGTCTTTCCCGCATCCAGAACTCACGGCAATGCAACAACCCCATTCATAGGAATGATGAGTGTTCTCAACCTTGGGCCGGACATGCAGGCACTGTTCATTCTCATTTGATAAACATCCCCATGGTAAAACATAGGAAGATTTAGAGGCAATCAGAGCATTATGATTGCTTGCTCCTGATGAGACATTCTGATCAGAAGATATGGATATCTCTAAACTGAGATCTGAATCATTTACAACCGTAGCTAAACATCTGAATGTTGCGTGCTTTCTTCTGTTTTTCAAAGAAACTTCCATTGCAATAAAATCATTTTGTAGTGATTTCGGAGAAACAGAAAGCGGAAGCAGCGAGCGAATGCTATGCCATGAGTCATCAGGGCGAACTCCAATCCAGAAACCAATGTCTCCGTCAACAAAATCCTTACTTTCCCTGTTTCTTGGTGTGCTGGGGATTGGAGTCTTTTCGAAATACGATGTTGAGACAAGCAAGCATCCATTGTCATGTGTATCTTCAGCATTCTTCATTTCATGAGTCAAATGGAGGATACATTGTTAGAAAAGCTTGAGAAACACGTTAAAAAACCGTAATATAAATGAAAAATACCTAACCTTTCTCTGAAGCGTATAGGAGCTTATATTCTCAGCATCGCTTGATTGATGAAGCATCCTTACTGAAGCTACCTTTCTAAGCGTATTTTCCTTGTGTCCAACAGGCAATGAAAGTGACCCAACAACCTCCCCTGTATTCGTGAATAACATATTATCATTCATCATAGCAAAATCTATACTCCTTGAACTCTTGGAAACATGTCCATCCGTATTTTGTTCATGTATCATAGACAACCCAATGACTCAAATGAACAATAAGCAATGCCAATTCATTCTAAAAAGAACGAAATCACACAGAGACAAAAGGAGAATAAAATTCATGGTTATGCATGACGAACCGCTGAATGGGTCAAATAAAAGAGATCTAAGAAGTCATAGGATTGAACCTTTTCCAGCTTTAGCAGCAAGGTTTGTTACCTCAACCTCCAATCTGGCTAATCCCTATAACAATAACANAGACAACCCAATGACTCAAATGAACAATAAGCAATGCCAATTCATTCTAAAAAGAACGAAATCACACAGAGACAAAAGGAGAATAAAATTCATGGTTATGCATGACGAACCGCTGAATGGGTCAAATAAAAGAGATCTAAGAAGTCATAGGATTGAACCTTTTCCAGCTTTTGCAGCAAGATTTGTTACCTCAACCTCCAATCTGGCTAATCCCTATAACAATAACAAAAAAAGCTACTCGTATGAGACAAGTTCCAAAAATTAGTGACAATTGTTTCCAGCTCAAAAACCAAAACTGCAGACCAAAAATAGATCTAAGTTATACTACTAACCATCTAAATCAGAGTGAACATTAGGAAAACAACTAGTCTTGATATACTGTTCCAAATCAGTGCGAATTCTAGGTTTAATTGCTTATGATACCGCATGGTTGAAGGAACGGAGAAGATGGAAAAAAAAGAGGCATAAAATTAACGGTTTCCTTATTTATTACCGTTCGTGGAATTTCAAAAATGAAAAGTTCATTCCACTTGGAAGTGCACTCCATGAAGTCATTCACAACTGTAGTGAAAGGCTTCACGCACTTTGTCCTAGCACTTTGAGGAAAGAGCTTTTGTGGTTCTGCACCCTGACTATCAACAACAAGGCGCAGGGTGCAAAACAAATTCTGAGAGTTGCCATCATCAATAATATGCAAACCCTGCACACACAATAAAAAGTGAAAAGAAAATGTACCATCTCAACAATAGAAAAAAAAATATTTAAGGGGAAAAGTGTAAATATTATGAATGGTGCTAAAATATGTATGGAACCTTAGCCTCCAGAATCTGTACAGTCATGTAATTGCGTGATTCTCTAGAACTGTCTGCAATATTTAGCCTATTGGAGAACCTTGGAGGCGGAACCCAGACAGAAATGCTTTCATCGTGACTTAATTTTACAACTACATCTGAGTTCTCCTCCAGCTTTTTCAGGTATATGTCACGGCCAAGTTTATTTTGTACCACAATGGTCTGAAAATCATCTTCGTCAAGAGCTGAAAAAGCGGAAAGATCCCTACTCTCACGAGAGACGCCTGACTCCTGGACCACAACATACTAGTAAGTAACAAACTATAAAAAATTATATTTTCACAAATAAAAAGGATAAAGAATACTATACCTCTTTCAATTTGACCGCTCTTTCTTCAAGTTCGAATTGCCTTCTCCAGGAAACAACAGCATCACCTAGAGTTTCAAGGTTTGCAGCACTGACATTTATGTTCAAAATGTTAGTAGCAGCAATCCGCAGCCGTTTTCCTGGCTTTGATGATTGATTCAAAACAGCATCATACGTTTCCATCCTTCAAAAAGAAAGTCAAACATCAAAATATTTTTCCAAATACTGAGATTCAAATAAAGTCTTTATCTTCCAGTCAAGCACATAGAAATCAAAAACGTTAATATCTTTACTTGAATATTCCATCAAATGGCTCCAGAAGAGGTTCCCACGCTTCCAACTGTGGGTTAAACGATGAAGCAGCGATTGAGGAAACGAGTACTGCACTCATTGCCTCAGGACGACCATGGGTTGCTAGCTTGATATTAGTGACAGTTGTATCAAAGAGAGGAGTCATCTGGAAGCATTGAGAACAGGATCATGATGTAAACATTAAGTTCTAACAAATTGGCTAATAACTTTGGCCATATAACATACCATTCCATGTAAACCATCTAGAAGTGTGAGAGAGAAGCATCTCAGCTTAATTTCAGCATTCACATTGTCCTGTGTCTTTTGTTTTACAGATTCTCCAACAGCAAAAGCCAACCGACTTGGAGGCCTTTTTAGATCAGAACGTGCAAGAAAAGTGCATGCCTACAAATAGTACCAGCGGCAATCAGGATTATCATATACTTTTCACTATGTGGGTAGTAAAGCTAACAAGGATGGTAGAGATTCACAGAAAAAGAAGGTCCTACACTTCAATGATAACAATATGGAGCTTTTACAGAAAAAGAAATGCAAAATCGAAAACTAAATGGGTCTTCGAACCTGATTATCAACTTTCCAAATGCTCCAGCATTGAGAAGACTTTGCACTTGAAGATCTTGAGACAGAAGTTTCCTTAATATTGGCCTGGTTAACAAGATCAATCCTTGGACAACAGAAAGAATCCACACGTGGCTCCTCATCAAATTTAGTAAGAACACACCCTAGAGAAACATAGCCAGGAGGTGCAACTGGAAACCAGCAGAAAACGTCATCTAAACCTTTCCCCACAATATGAGCGACTTTATTGAACTGCACAGGTTTTGCAGCAATCTCAGAGTCATCTGCTTTGAAGAGTATTCCCAGTGCCGGTGGCTCCAATCTAATGAGAAAAGAAGAATAGGCTATGATAGTTATACAAGAAAATAGTCCCTTCGTAGTCGCTAATCCATAGGTATGTAAAAGTTTAAAAAATTTACTAACCCTTCAGTAATGCTATCACCCAATATAGCAAAACCAGGACGTGGGATAGGCCTCCATATTGAGACAGGTCTACGAAGATCACCACCCTTGTCCCACCAGATTCTTTCAAAATTAGGAGTTGAAACATGATAACTAGATGCCTTAGAAATTGACCTCAGGATATCCCATCCTACTGAGTTTCCAGTCTGGTCACTTGTTTGCTCGCTCCGAGAACCACTTGTAGGTGATGGGTCAGAAAATGAAGATCTCTTCAACTGAAGAGGGTTCCGAAAAAGACAGTGACCAAGGCCAGGACTATACTGTTTGGAAGGAGTCACAGTTGAAGAGTGAGCATAGAATGTTCCAATATCATTATCAGCGCGCCAGATGCTGAATCCAGACTTAAATAATGAGCTACAGGGCACGGTGTATATGCACTCAGAGAAACTGCTGGACGATACAAGGTCAGACCTTAGACAATAAACAATGTGATCAGGTGGTGGTTCACTTCCTAAATTTGCAACACACCCCATAGCAGTGTATCCTGCAGGAGCTACAGGCATCCAGAGGGAGCATTCATTGTGGTCATGGGAATTTTGATCACTTCCCCCTCCTAAACCTTGGATAGTAGAGAACAGGCCAATACAATTAAACCCAATCGGCTTCCGCACGCGCCCATATGTGTTACTTACTGCCATTACTGCTTGTGTAGGAGGAATTGCCCTGTAAGAAAAATATATAAAGGGAGTTAGCAATATAATGAAGCTCTAACTTCTACAAGAAGACAACATCTGTGCACTTAACATAACTCATTTTAAGTTGTAAGCACTGGCACTGGCATAAACAAAGAGCGCCTGACATGTTACACCCAAGTACACGTTACGCTAACAACTCCAATATGACAAGTGCTTGCTTATTTATGTTACGATAAATGGTTTCATATAAATTTTATGGATACAGTTCTTTGCTATTAACGAGTCTGAATAATTACCTCATGATGAAACAAAAGGTTTTATACTCCAAGAATTTTTTTCTGATGTATAGTAAACAAAGATATAATGGACCATAACCATAGTAAGCTTTGTTGTAGGGATGAAAACATCAAAGCAAAAGTTACATAATGACAAGATATACATGTAACCAGACAAGCCACTAAAAGTATATTACCTTGACGTCACACAGTCTCCCAATATGACATAGTTCGAAGGAGCCTGCGGCCTCCATATTGTGAGGTTGTTCCTGGGTCCATTTTCTGCTCACCATCCCCATAACGAAATAATCAACAGTTTAATTGCATGATATAGCTGCTTATGAAGATGGACCAAAAATTCAGTCAACTTTTTAAGATTAAACTGTGCCACATAACCTTACCTATGGGTGAAACCCAAATCCTATGGAAGTTGGTGCATGAAGCTAAAGGAATAGCATTTCCAGATTGCAAAGCTCCAGTGACTTGGCTCTGCAGATTCAATAGGAGAGAAAGAGCACTCAAAGAAAGGTGCATGTATATGTCAGTTGACGTTACGGACAAATTCGTTTTCTCCTTGACAGAAGTGTAGCCCCCAGAAATATCGACTGGGTCAAGAATGATAAGACCAGAACCAGTTTCAACAACCAGATTCTTTAACAAGGCTCGAACCCAGATGTCATTTTCTTTTGAGGCAAACCTGTTTAAAGCAATAGCAAAAATATATTAACAATTAAGCATGAAAATTTAGATCCATTTAACAACTACGGAAGACAAAAGCTTGTTTTCAACGGCATGAGCAGGATGCAGAGGAGGTCAGTCAGATGGAGGTACTTTAGTATGATTATTTCCTTATGCAGGATAGTGATAAGCAATCAAACAATCATAATTATATCCAGAACATTCATGTATGAAAAATTGTTTATATAGTATTATCATAGATATTAAAAACTAAAGAACATTGCACTTACATAAAATTAAAATCTAATTTCACTCGCAGAAGTTTTTCAACAGCAGAGAAGTCCTCCAGAGACGATTTTGTACCATCAAAGAATGTGAACTCAGGAGAAACGACCTGCACAAAATAAACTATGAAATAAACAAATACAACAAAAAAAAAAGAACTTCCAGTTTCATTGCAATCCAAATATTTGGAAAGTTGCTAGTTGACTACTGATAAAAAGGTTGAGGAAGAGAAATCTATATAAACAAATGTTACGAGTCAAAAGAGATGAACCAAGAAACACCAAAATCACGTGTATCAGTTATTAGTTTTCAGTTAAATAGAACGAAAATAATATAAATATAAAATAGGTGCTCAAAACTTTAGTAAACCGGTAAAAAAATCTCAAGTAAACCTACCTGAGCTTCAAAGGTAAGACTCTGGCCAGACTTTGAATCATGTTGACAAGTTTCCGAAACATCTGATGATTCTTTTGTATTGCTAAGCACATTCTCAGGATTAGATGAGATGTTTTCTAACATCGAAATATCAACACCATCTTCTGGAGAAAATAAGCAGCTACTATTGTTACTCAAGTAAATGCACTTGGTCAGAAGCGATCCATTCTGCCACATAGAAGGATAAACAGAAAACAAGCAGCGAGCAAAAGTCAAGAATCTTGGACGAAGGGGAGTGTGAAACATTAATTACAATGTGAATGTTCCTTCTCCTCTTCACGCTATAAGCACTTGGAAAATGCATAGAAATTTACTCATGAGCGTACCAAGTGACTAAGTAAAACTACATAGGTATATATTTAATACTAGATAAATAAAAAGAGATTTGAGTCTCAACCTTGATTTTCACATTGATGAACCGCAACTTCTTTCCCTGCCCAACGATTATGATGGGTTCTAACCTTTCCAAGTCTCCTTGTTCACTCAACGAGATTACCTTTCCGCATCCATCATAAGTATACTCATCAACCCCCAGGGAATCTGCTACTAACTGTCTACAGGGGGACAAGTGCACAACATCTTCTATCTGTTTATAGCGAGGCTCAGAGAGAACTATGCCACTACTTCTAGTGATTGGATCATTTGTTGGATCCATTGTTTCGTCTCTTCCAGTGATTGCACGCAAAGCTGGAACAAAAAATTCACCAACTGCAAGAAGAAAGTCAGGAACAGCAAGGATACGAGGTTGCTGCACCCGTAAAACACATGACTGAGAGGATACTCGCGATCTATAATCCATCAGAAACATCGTTGAACATGGTGCATCAGAATCAAGAACAGCGCTAGAGTTGACTCGTTTAAAGCTTCCCTTGTTAAGGGAAAAGGGGAAAGATCCAGAAGAAGCTTGCTTGGAAGCATCGACTGATGAGCCAAGCATCAGTTGCATTTCAGGTTTTGTGTTAGGACGGACATCCAGAACAGAAACTTTAGGAACAGAGACATATAAGTCTGTTTCTGATAGTGACGTCATCCTGTAGGATGCCCATAATCCTTCGAGCTGTTAAATCAAAGTAAATGGCAAATTGGTATCTCAGATATCTGGTATAGTTCCTCCAGACAAATGTACAAGGAAATAGAAGAATCAGGCTCAGAAGCACGTACAGCAACATGAGCTAATGGTGACTCTTCATCAACATTATTACGTAACTCAAGAATAGCATAATTGATATATACGGCCAGTACGGTTACAGTACTTGAAATTATTTTCTGACGATTCAAGTTAACTTTGTCAGCCAGCAGACGCATTTTAGCTTTGGGACCAGAACTGCTACCACGGAAATCTGGAGGTAGATTTGGCTCCTCAGACAAATTCATGCTTGTGCAACTTACGATTATATCATATTCTTTGTCAGATATCACAGCATGCAAAAAATCAATCTGCACAGCAAATATTGAGAAAACACTTAGTCAAAAAAATGACTGCTGATACCAGTGGTTTAGAGAAAGTAACAAGTTTATCCCTGGTATATTTGATAAACAGATTAAAAAACATTGTAGATGAGTCGATGACTCCAAGTTTTTAAGCTTTCCCGGAAGACAATGAGTAATATTAATTTTACGATTGTTCCATCCTTTGTCTCAGATAGCAAGGCAATTCTTTTAAAACAATACCGTGTATAAGTACATTCATCCTAGTCTAGCAATATCAAGAAATAAAAAGAGAGAGAGAGAGAGA
>OVAV01000019.1:1505-14007 GCA_900406375.1 Iberis amara | reverse complement strand
AGAGAGAGAGAGAGAGAGAGAGAGAGAGAGATCTTACTTCGTTTAAAGCCTAGCTTCTTGACACCCAAAGCAAAAATCTATGTACGTGAAACAAATAGAGATGAAGAAAACCAGTACCTTAACCTCAACCGAGAATGTTGGGACTTTCTTAAAAACATCTCTTAGGCTGCGTCGGACAAAGATATCCAAACCCTGGCCTTCATGTATCATTGGTTTACCAATTGCACCATTTATGCCGACTGACATATTGAGTCCCAATATCTTTGTAGCAAAGAGAAACAATCATCAAGCTATTGTATTTATTCCACATGTTAAATACAAGTATTCCATAATTGTAAATATATGTACCTTCGCATGAAGAACATCTACACGTACAGCACTAGGATCTTTCTCCGGAAACCCATGCCAGCTTATTTCATTTGATACCTCCAGCTGACCAAGGTCAAGTTGGATGTAACTGCATCAATAAAAGTGTGTTGAGATTTTACCATGATTTAAAGAAAAAATTGAAATGAACCAACTTCTTGCCTCTTGAAGATTCAGCACAAAAAATATTAACATGTTGCACACCTCAAGCTTTCAAATTCTTTAAAACTACAGCATAAAGACTTAACTCTACGTAAGCCATGGCGACAACTAGACTGAGATAACATATATACCTAGAAGGTATCAGAAGCGCTAAAGAGCATATCACATTCACTTATCAAGTATTTGATAAGCATTGCACATATTAAGTATTATGAGACACAATTTATACTTACTCTTTGCTAAGAGAATCTTTAGGGATAACAACTGTCGGAGTTTCCAAGGAAAGGTCTAGTTTCAGCGCAGTAGCACCGTCCATCTCATATTTCTGGATTAGCCATTCAAAGCCTCCAACTTTGTCAACAAGCTTGATGACTTCTTCAGTATGAGGAGTGGCAAGTCCCATAAAGTACGCTGTAACCTGAAAACCATTTCTTTGGGTTGGTCGACAATAACATAAAGTCTAAAATTTCCAGTTTCACTTTAAATCAACTACATAAGAGGCCTGTAGTGATCTGGGTACCTCTTGAACAAATCTGTAGAGGAATACAATGCGAACAGCTGAGAGTCTACCAGACAAGCTATAATCATATCCCTCATAGTCGTCATCTCCGGCACTATATGAATTAAATTTGAACTGCAGAGTAAAACAGGAATTAAGAGATTTGCAACCATAACAAACAAGAATCAACATCATCCAGAAACTGCAATAAGGCTGTCAGTATTGGGTACCTTGATAAGAGACTCGACACCAGGATCACGTATGTCACAGAGCCAGCTCCAGCAGTTCCCTGAGTCTAACGACTTGTCACAGAGTTTAAAATTTCCTAGAGTCCCTTCTAATGAAAGAGAGCTCGGGTGAACCTAGAAAAACAAACAAAATTAGCCAAAAGATGTTAACTACAACAGCTTTTTAACGAAACTGATTCCCTAACTAGAAACAGCTATAAGTTAGAAACTAAATAAGAGTAACATCATGTATGAAAAGTAAACTAGAAATAAAATTAAATATGGTAAAAAGGTGCCCCATGCCAAAATTTCTTACCTTAATGTCGAACACAAATCGTTCTTGTACAAACATAGCAAGCTGAGAATCATCCTCCTTGTTGAGAAACACAGTCACGCTATCAACATTCACGTGTAGGTAAAACACTACACGGTCCTTGCCATACCCAAGTAAGCCTTCAATGCGTCCACCTTTATCATTTTTTTCTTTCGCAGTATCAGACTTCTCAAATGCCAGAGTGTTGTTATCTTTATCATCTTCAAGATATGTTGCAGCGCTCAAGTCAAATCCAAAACCAATTAGAGCAACAACAGTTGGTCTGCTGCAAAAGAACTCCAGTTTTGACATGCGAATGCTCATCTGAAATTGGTTTCAAACTGAACTTAGTAAAGTTAGGAAGGTATATATAATGTACTAAGATGACCTCCCACGGCCTTACATTACGTACCTGTGTATCAATTCCATTATAATCGTGGGAACTGGAGCTTCTCGTCAAGAAAACAACTGATACGAAATCAGAGAACTCACCACCCTCCACCTCATAAAATACTTCATCACAAAGGCCTTTTCCCTGAGATGTGTCTTTTTCATCAAACCCACCTTCAGCATCCTCGGATCCCACCTGTTCACAAGAGTCCATCATCATGCTGCATTGAATCATATCCACATCCGGAGTACCTGGTTCTGTAGGAGACAGAAACTCTGGCAAGGCATCGGTGAAGGCATCTTCATCATCCGCATGACCTACAGACATCTCCTTGACATAAGAATCACATGTTCCTGGTGAGTCTTGTGTGTCTTCGTTCTTCAGAACAGAGTAGGCCAAATACTGAGCCCTTCCTGACTGCTGATACTGAAGTTCATCTAGGATCTTCAGAGCGTGCAACTTCGTCCTAACGGTTAAGCCACTCTCTGAACTTATCATGTGAACCTGCAAAGCAATCAAACTAGTCTATTTGTACAAAGCTTACACAGAAATAAAAACAGCTTGAAAGAACATTACAAGGCATCGGGAAGGGCAACCCTAGAGGTGGAAGAAATGCATATACTAAGCAACAGACAACTTGAAAAGTGGTGCTCCTAAGATATGCAACATGGTTTAGCAAATACGCACAAACTTTATCGTTTACTAAACGTTCACTAACAATTCTGTGGCTTTGTTGGTAGTTCATCTCATGATCACTAGCTTAGTCAGGCTTAATAAAATAATATCATTTTGATCAGAGTCCAAATATCATGGGGTTAGGTTGTTTCGCATACCAAGCAGGCCTCGTCCTTTTACTCTTCTCCTTAGTACCCACGATGCAAAACACATGCGTACAACTCACTACCTCAAAATCAACTTAACACAATGAAATTTGTCCAACAAACACAAACCTTTCCTCCGGCAGCAAGAACTTTAAGAAACAGAACCTCTTCATTATCACATTCATCCTTGATCTGCGGGAGAATAAGATTTTCAATAGTCAAATTAAAGTTTTGTTTTTGCAGAATCTAAATGGTTTTCTCAGCTCAAGAAACTATGAAAGTTAAAATTAGTACGGCATGGCATACAAATTGCATGCATATTAAACAAAAAAGGTGAAAGCTGATCATAGCTAACCTTTCCATACAAGTACAACTTCGTTTCAACTAAAGCACCATTAACAACAAGATCAACAGCTTTCAAATTCCGGGTCTGAGGTTCATGGAAGTCACCATCACTTGTATGACCAAGTACATCCCCTGACAGAGGAGTCTACAAAAGGACAAGATTATTCAGCATCAACCAGACACGAGAAATGCAGATAGAAAGCCCAGAAAAATAAGAAGTCAAATGAGATTCATAGATATACAGAAGCTTGATAGGTGGCTTGGACAAGCCCTCTCAGCCAAGCTGCCTTCTCATCCCCTTGAAACTCTATGACCCAGGTGCTAGAAGATTCCAGGGCCTGAAGAATGCATAAGATCCACCATCTTTTAATGAAAAATATAAATGAAAATACGACAAACAAAACGAGGTTGAGAAGGAATATATGTGAGCTGACTTTTTCTTCAGTATAACTTTAAAACAACTTCAATAAAAGTAAGGTCCAGAGAATCAACAACATTCTCAACCATCTTATTGTGTACGTAGGTAGCCATTCAAAAGATTCAGGAAAGCGTACCCAATCAGAAAGATTGTATACTTTAATCGGTAGAAACTTTTAGATTTGTCAGCTGTAACATGACTCCTATTATTAATAATAAAGCAACGTTGCCTACCTTTTTAAGATCTGTTCCCCTTAGACCAACAGCAAGGCAGTATGGTGAACCACCAACATTTGCAGGAGGAACCTCGAATACTTGCCTGCCAGCCATGCTGTATAATAAAAAATTATCATTCAGACGTCTTATACTAACACATGCAACAAAATCTAGAAGAGTACTCGAAAAAGAAAAAAAAAAAAAGAGAGAATATGGAAGAAATTAATGGTGAAGAATTGCACAAACCATAAATAACGTTGATAATCAAGTGACCTCTCTGTTTCAAATGTATAGAGATATAAACCAGACAAAACAAGGTGACAAGGCTGCCAACTAGCAACAGAGTTGCCAAGTCCCTGGGACAATAGACTCCATGAAATCAAAACTAATACAGATCCATCAAGTTTGAAAAGTACATATGTATATAATAGTGCATACCTTCCAAACTAAGATTTTAGATTCACTAACAAGGTCTGCAGGACTCCAAGGTTGGATTCCATCTGGGATGTGATCAACAGGAGCTTGACTGTAGGTTTTCATAGCACCATACAAGATGTCAGACAGTTGCATGATCCTCCTATATCTTGTTGGGGAGAAATGAACACCAATATTTGGCACTTGGATGGAAATTCTTGTCGATGGGTAACCTGGGTGAGGTACTTTGATCTTCAACAAGAAATAGATGTGTGTCAAGTAGAAATGCCTCGTTTTCTAAGGAACATAAATGTCGCACAAGGTAATACCTGATCAACAATAACTGCCATTCCACACCTATCAATAAGGGAATAAATGTTGTCTGCTTTCTCTAGAATGGGGGACAGATTTGGCTGATTAGTGAAATCTTCCATGAGTAAACTGCAACCTTGGTCTTCAGATCCACAGTCCATAAATAAAGCAGCAATATCACGTCCGGAAATGCAGAACCGAGAATATAAGTTCTGCTTTTGCTCCTCAGACTGAGTATCCTGATCGTACAAGAGACATAAGAAAACAGAAGAAAAACACTACTAAAGTTAAAGACCAGGTATGGAAACTTACCATGGTGGTTAGCGTAAAATTACCAAAATCCAAGAGGAAATGGCTACTGCATTTGGACGATCCTGAAGCCCTCAAAGGAATTCTCAATTTTGGAGCATCAATATCAATGTCGAGAGCAAATCTGAGAGAGCAAAGGCAAAAAATAGAGAAAAGCGGGTGAAAACTTTGTTACTTGTAAAAGATTTATAACGTAATTAGATCTCATATCCAAAAGACTATAAGGTCAAGAGCTTTTCTTCTATGCAACAAACTTTCGAGTCACTACCAAATGGTCCAACTATATTCTAAGGAGCAACGATAAAGAGGGATGTACAACAGCCAAGTAAAATTGTTCTAACCTGCTTTGCTTCTCCAACACTATTTGAAGTTGCTCTTGAGCCCGTCGAGTCACTTCCTCAAGTTTCATCTGTAATTAAAAATGGTGAGACTAAAACTAAATGATTTCTAGCCCATAAGTATGCACAAAAATAACCATACAGAAATCTATCGCTGATGAATCTCTAGGATTTGCTTAAGGGTGGATACATCAACGATTTTCGTGTCAAAAGTCAAAACGACCATGTTTGCAATAAAATATATTGAAACATAGTAAGAATGGAAAATTCGCTACTTATAACTACACCAGTACCTGAAGCACAGCAGTAGTTTCCAGTGCAACAGTAGGGCTAACTGCATTGCTTCGCCTCACAAACTCCAAAACGCGATCATAACTTTCTGTCCAGATCTGCGAATACTCAAAATTCCCGATTGTTCTCAAAGCAGCGGTACCAGATAGAAAGACAAATAACAAGATAAAAGTGGGAAGCAAGATAGAACTACCATGCAGAAAACACATATCAAGACAGAAAATAATGAAAAAATCATCAAGGCAATCTGAACTAAACTAGTTCAAACATTCTACAAGATAGAGTACTTTAGGTAAGTGGCTAGGTAATTCAGACATATTTAGGTAAGTGGCTACCTAATTCAGACATTTTCGGCATCAAGATCAGACATAAGACTGAAAGAAAACGACTTTTGCTATCCCGAAGCACCAACTTATCTAATCAACCAGAAATATATATCTATTCTGAATAAAGAGGGTTATTGTCCTTTGATAGTAGCTTGATTTAGTAAAATAGAGTTCCATCGCTGGTGTTAAATATTGTGAAGTGTATCCCTCTTCAAAGGTCAAACTAGACAGACATTACTTTTTCTCTAAGTATAAACGTCAGAATTCTAAACTTAGAAAAACATATGCCCGTTGAAATATAATAATATAACCTTCCACCTCCGTAATTTCCATAAGGGAATCAAGCAGCATACAAGAGCTTTAAGTTCCAAACTATCTACAAGGCCCTGACAATTGACTATCCCCACTCCTCTGCAAATTACACACTTTACTCTACACCAGCAGCTAGATATTAGGTCAACATTGCTATATTCTGGACATATCTTAGAGTTCTGTGACTATTAGGCAGATCCTAAATGTTACAAGAGCATAAATTTATGAATAAATTACCGTAGCATGACAAGGGGATATTGTGGCTGATAGCCTCCAATCGATGTTCTCTCCAATTGGCGAGCTTACAAAACTGGCCATCAGGGCATTCGTCTTTCTCTCACTTGATACACTCTGCAAAGCCAGCGGAGTGGAGAAAGGTCAAATGTCCATTTCATAGATAGGAATATAGAATCTTATCACTGAGATTCCTGACCCTGTTCATAATGTAAAATTGAAAACAAACCTGTGCAAGGGATCCTTCTGGTGCAGATAAGCCATAGAACTTCAGTGATATATCACACTGAGTACTCCGATATCTGAACTTGGTTGTCACATCCAGTTGCTCAAACCTACCACATAGCACCTCAGTCTGACTTGAATCAATAATCCTAGCTGCACCTTGACCAATTGATACAGTTACAAGAAAGTGAGTCATAGTCTGCATGTCTTTTCCTGAATACAAATTCATCTCTTCATCTGGCTGATAACTCAGTAACTTATTTACGGCCTTCCATTCTTCTTTAGTCAATCCTTCCTCCATCAATTTCGATCCGTCAGCCTCACCATCGACCTCAGGGTCATCTTCAGCCTCTGTCTGCCTTCATAAAGATAAGGAAAAAACACGGTTTCAGCTTGTGATGTTTAATAAATTGGTACGATAAGAAAACAAAATTTGACTAACAGCAAGACAAATATATTTAGAAAGAAGCACCATACTCCACTAACCATTTAAACGAAAACCAACCTCCCTTTTTCAACTTTCTCTGCTCGGCTGCTTCTTTTGACCTTACAGATTCTACCTTTGCATGTGCAAGCAACCTATTATTTCGATACAAAATAACAATTAAAAACAAAACATGATGAGACAAGTCAGAAGGAAAAAACCACATAGACAGAACCGTCCCTTTGAGAATCTCATTGAAAGTAAAGAGAAGAATGACAAAGCTTTGAACTTCTTATGAGCAAAAAGGTGGTATGGTGTGACAAGATATAATCAAGCATTTTATCTAATATATCTGTATTAATAATCCGGGTATGGAATTCCAGCGTATAAACTATTTCCAAGGGAAAATGGCAATCTGCCTACCCAAATCCAACAACCTGATGAATAGATATAAGCCTGCTTAACATGTTGTTCCACAAAGTTTGAGCATTACTCAAAGAACAAAATAGGAGCACAAAGAGAAGATGAGTCAAATCATTGTTTATACAGTAAATAGCATCTGAACGGAAAGTTTCTCTAGCTACAACTAACAAAAGACTAATCCACAATCGCAAATCCACCTTAACCCAATCATAAGCAGTACCAAACAACGACATCAGCATATAGTTTAACTGCATCTACAACTTGCGACTATGAAATAGGTAACGCACCAACAGCTATGACCACTAGGAAGATGCAAGGCATATACCTAAGAGCGGAATCTACTTCAATAAACTCAACCATGGTCACGTGCTATCGAGATGGAATTCCAATTGTATGCATCAGAAGTTGGAATCTAACCAAGTTAAGAAACCACATGCTTTCCACTCGGAATGTGGGGATATGATTATTACCTCCACAGAAGAATCACTTTGGAATCAAGGTCCTTTTCGATTTCTCTCATCTCAGGGTTATTGGCATTTGATGACTGTTGCAGAAAATTGGCATACAGCTGAATGTAACGCCGACGTAACTGGCAAAGATGGTGAATGCTATCCCAAGAAAATCGATAGCTGTGGGGTGGTCAATAGATGCAAAATAAGATCAAAATATACAATCATTCCACAGATCGATCGCAATCATACTTTACCAAAGGATGCTCAAAACTATGGATGAGTAGAAACATAATAGCTTTGCCAAATTAAAGATGTTTCTTTTCTAGTTTGTCAGTGAAATCCGACATGAGAGCGACTAAAATAAAAAAAATGTACCATAATCTCCTTTGTTGCAAACTAGCTTGAGCAGCAAAGCACCACCACAAACGTGGAGCCTCTGAAACAGGAACCATGGGCCTTAAATGGGAAATCTCTATATATGTTTTGTATCTTGAAACAACTTCAAGAAGCTTTATCCAATCATGATATTGCTCCTGTTAAGAGATAGTTGGAAATCAAAATATAGGTGACTTAAGTTCGGCACCTCAAGGTAATACTACACAAAAGGAGTAATACTAGCTCTAATGAGCCTCCTAAAGTTGGGAGACAGGCAAAATAAATAAGAAGCCATGGTAAACATTTACGGCTAACCGGGGAAGAAAACGAGGAACACTTCCCCTGAAGAGTAGAACCAACTATACCAAGTACAGAAAATGGTACCTCAGTGATTGTCACGTTAACATCAGTTAAGATAACTGACGCTCTTTCAAATGGAATCTCCGGATTATTTCTCTCCTGCTTTCCCAACCGGTGATACTTAAGAGATCCATTTATAGGGGACAACAGATATTGACGATTCAAGGCCCATTTTGACTTTATTTTATGCTCGCTCTGCTCCTTTATGCCATCTTCAAACATCTGCAGGAAGACTGACAATAGTTAAATACATAACCTCAAAGAACATATCTTTTGCATAATTATCTAGCAAAAATCAGTAAATTATCACCAAGAAAAAGGTGCATAAGAACGAACCTCAACCCATTCCTCAGGACAAATATCGTCCCACTGCTTCTCTATTTCCCAGGGAAAGCTATTAGAATCATGATATAGAGAAAGCCTTTCAAGCTGTAATGACTGTTACAGAACCATGTGTTTGCATAAATGTTTGGTTCAAGTTAGTAAGTAGCAATAATATAATTCTTCATGCATCAGCTATTCAATCAACAGACCTTGTACCAAAGTACCTTTCAAATGAAAGTTTAAGCCTATTAAAAGCTTAAACTTAACTTGCACTCAAAACGAACACAAACATTAGAAAAATAACTAACTGAAGAGCGCCAGCAAAGATAAAATAAAAGTTGCTTGAACTCCGAACTGGTCTGGTAGAGCCTAAAAGTAAATTCAGAACTGCTACCTCATTCACACATGTGGTTTATGTCAGGAAGTTTGAGTTCTCTTGTGGTTGTAAGAGAACAGGTCTCTATCATATCATAGATATTTATAGTTTATATACACATCTACTTTGAAAATCAATACTTTTTGTCAATTATCAACTGCTTTCCCCAAATTGAAAATAGGAAGGAAACAAAACAAAGCTCACCTTGCGCAGTTTATCCAAAGCACCACTTGTGTCAAAGGTCTCATTACCTCCCTCATCCATTGTAACAGCTGCAAGCTTGTCCAAGGTGATGCCCGCAGCAAAGGGGTGCCCTGGATTACTACAGCAAATATTGAAATAAGAAAAAAGCTAAATGTGTACTTCTGAGTCGTCTCCAATAAAGACCAACCACAAAGACACTAATAGTGAGTACAAAAGCTAGATAGAGCAACAGGTAATACAGAAATAGATAGGAAAACAGCCACAAACCTGGTAGAATCCTCGTATCTGATATGTACATTGCTGATGGATACTTTTAGGTTACCAATAATTGTAGCAATAAGCGAACCGAGCCATGAATTCCCTGGTGGAGACTGCGAAGAACCAACCATAAAAGAGCTACGAGTTACAACATGCTTAGCATATAAGAGTTTTTTATCTCATAGTTAGCAAGGAGTATAAAGAATCCTCTAATCTGGTCAGGAAAGATCCAGCGTCGTTCAAAAAGATACCCTCTGAAAAGAAATAGGAACAGTAAAAACTAAAACATAATCAAGTTTTGAGGCATACACTTCCCACATTAGACTTTGCTCTTGCTTCGAGAGTTGCTGATTCTGCTTCCTATTTGTAACAAATGTGGCATAGATAAATCAGAATAATACCAATGTTTATCTTGTAGCGGAAAGGAAAATCCAAGTTTCATGTAACGTCATATTCAGGAGTATGCATGAAGATGCATCAGACAGAAATATTCAGTACCTCGATCTGCTGAAGCTTGGTTTCTAGAAGCTTTTCCCTGTCTTCCTCCTAGTACGTAATTAGTGTAAATAAATTTGGTACCAACCCAAGTGAAAAGCATTAAGATGGACAAAGCAAAGACAGCTAAGAATTCCAACAGAGTACCTTAACTGTTCGGCCATCAGGGGCAGGATAAGCAAGAACGAAGACACGGTCGATCAGAACAATGACTGGCTCTTTCCCTAAACTTTTCCAAGGGACCTGAGACAAAGATTGTATGAGTCCTTTTCAAACTCCCGAAATGCTAACTAGTCATAATTAAAGGAGGTTCCTGGAAAAGTAACATTTACTACATCATATACAAGTCTAAGTTAAGATATCACAGAGGGTATCACCCAGACTTGCAATCTCCATGACATTTTGTTAAGTCCAAGCGTTATGTAACTAAACATGTAATTTTGTAATCTTTAGAACATTTCAATGTCAGAAAAAAAAGAGCAGTAAATACTCATTTGGCAACAAATGTAGCCCAGAATATATCCAGTTAAATGTTGAACCATGCGACTTTCTTTTATCATAGCACAATCTTACCTAAACCTGAACGTCTATGATAAATAAATCCCCCGTAAACCTCTTCGCTATCACTGCAAATAGCCTGACTACTCATATTTATATGAAAATTACCTAAAATTTCCCACTCTCTTCACTATCAACAAAGAAGATGTTCTCTGTAATAGAAATCATATTATTTTCAAGCACTGCTATTGTCCAGCATTACTAGAGAGCAAAACACATGAAGACATTGTGGTCATCTAAGTATTTATAGCTATCTCATCACTAAGTGGTTTTTCCTCTCTCTAAATCCTCAAAAAGACTATTAGTAGGCATATACGGGAATTAGTATGTTAAGAAAGATGCTGCAAGTAACTCCGGCAAGGATTATCAATCCAACATAAAGTTCTTGACAGCTCAAGTAGGGGATGAGAAAGAAATGACATATCAGTCTAGCATATGGAATCGTAACAGCAGTCTGGACGAAACAAAAAAATCCAAACAGGTGAAACTAAATAGCCACCTTCAGAGTGATGGTTCCAACAAAACCAGATTTGACAGCTACTGGAAGTTTCAGAGAATTCAGAGCCTCCGCCTTTAACTTCAAATCTTTAAGAACAACATCCCCTGAAAAGCAAGAAAACTCAACATCAAGAAGGGGATTACATCTCTACATATGTCACTTTTCACCCTAATTAGTAAAGAAGATTTACTACATGGTAACTAAATCATGTAACAATCTTTAAACACAAGAATTGTTAATAAGCCCCAACCTTTCCAGACACTAATCCTCAAAGCCTCTGTCGAGAGTCCATGCACATATTCACCCAAATACCTCCGAAGCAAATGTAGTACCTGAATACCGAGTCATGAATGATAGACAGGGNACAGGGGTCATGAACCTAGTTATAAACAAACAACAACAACAAAAAACTCTACCTAAGAGAAAGATGTCCTGTAGACATATCATTATAATTCCAAAAGGAAATGCAAGGAAGAGGATTGAGAGAAAACCAAAATTTCTGGAAAACGATCAATGCTCATCCAATTAACCGTCAAAGTCCTTAAAAATTAACCAAGCTAACTTGTTATGGTCCTCATTTAAATCCCTTAATTTTACTTCACTATCAACTAATTAATTCTCCAGCAACACCTACCATTGCTGCTCTCTCCGATACTAAGGACCCATTTCCTTTACGATATTTACATATCCATAATTTTTCCATAGATAATTTCCATACGACGAGACAAGCTAATCCATCGCCCGTCATCACAACATCGAACTATATCAAACATAAATAACTTTGAAAATAGAAAAGAGGGCTTACTTGAGCTTCGAACATGGCGGCGACAAACGAAACAAGAACTTAGCCGGGACCTAAAATGGAAAGGTTTTATTCACGTATGGTTCAGAAAATCGAAGATCATCGGGATCGGAGAAACGAACCGATTCAGCATAAAAGAATAAAGCAGGATCTCAAGTTCCAATCAAACAAGGGCTCGTTGAAACCCAGCGATCGATCTACCGAGAAATCCGAGAGAAAGCAAAGACTCAAGAGGCAGAAAGAGAGAGACTCAGTCGGTCACACAGGGATGGATTTCGAGTGATATAGGTGCCGGTACTTGTCAATTCGCCTTTTGAATTTTCAAAATTTGATCGGTCAATAAACCTTTTATTTTATTTTATTTTAACAAAGTCAATAAAGCATTTATTAATTAAAAATTAGATTCTCAACAATATCACAATGTCACCAAAATA
>OVAV01000018.1:0-32755 GCA_900406375.1 Iberis amara | reverse complement strand
GTATTTTTCGTCCAGATTTCTAATAGTTGGTGTATTTTTTGAGAATTTTCCCTTTTTTTTATTGAAAGATGTGTATATTTCCTATTAAAAGTTGTACATATTATTTCTCCTGTGATGTTGTGGGGATTCGTGTCCCTGACTTATAATGAGACTCGAAGTATTTTTAAAAGTATCAGTAGACGCATTCACTCCTTGCCCCCACATAATAATAAATCTCTACTCGGAATCTACAATTAGATCGTTTTTGAATTTATATATATATATATATACTATAAGAAAACAATGGAATTACTGACGGACATATTGACGGGTACAAGTCCTTTAGTAATTACTGACGGATTTTTCCGTCACTAAACTGTTAGTAAATTTGATTTTTGTAAAAACAATGTTATCAATTACGAAATTGAAGTTTTTTATAATGTTTAAACATTTTGTGAATTTAAATTTTAAGATGAACTTAATTACAAATTTGTAACATTTTCTAACATTTTAATTGTAATTTTATAACATTTTATAACATTTCAGTGTTTAAACAAGTTGTCAATCACATAATTACAAACAAAGAATAACATTTTATTATTCATGATTCATAAATAATTTAACATATCCATTAATAAAGTTTAACATTTTATTAATTTAAATTTTATTAATCTAAAATCTATTAATTTAAGCTTTATTAATCTAAAATATATTAATTTGAAACATATCCATAATCAAATATTAATTTATTTTAAAAAAATTAAAAATTACTGACGGATCTAATTTATGTCAGTAATTACTAGTGGATTTAATTTCTGTAAGTAATTATTAATTTTTTAATAAATTAACATTTGTCAATTTTTATTGGATTCTAAAAATATTAAAAAATTTAAATGTTTAAATTTACAACTTTTAAATATTACAAATTAATAAATTTTTAAATTTACAATGTTTCCATCATTTTATATAATTATAAATTTACAATGTATGTTTATAACTTTTAAATGTTTGAATGAGTTGTCAATCAAATATTTACAAATAAAGTATAACATTTTATTATTCATGATTCATAAATAATTTAACATATCCATAAATAAAGTTTAACATTTTATTAATTTAAATTTTATTAATCTAAAATCTATTAATTTAAAATTTATTAATCTAAAATCTATTAATTTGAAACATATCCATAAATAAATTTTAATTTGTTAAAAAAAATTACAAATTACTCACGGATTTAATTTCTGTTAGTAATTACTGGTGGGTTTAATTTTTCGTCAGTAATTATTCATTTAAAAAAATTAACATTTGTCAATTTTTATTGGTTTCTAAAAATACTACAACATTTAATTTTTTAAATTTACAACTTTTGAATATTACAAATTAATAAATTTTTAAATTTACAACTTTTCTATCATTTTATACAATTATAAATTTACAATGTTTACATTTTACAAATTTTATAACATTTTACAACATTTTTATTATAAATTTATAAGATTTGTAAGTTTATAACATTTGTAAGTTTATAAAATTCTATAAATTTATAACATTTGTAAATTTATAACATTTTATGCATTGATATATATTACTAACATTTTATAAATGTTAAATAAATATATAAATTTATAACTACTGACGGATTTAGTGACGGATTTCTCAAAATCCGTGAGTAATCCGTCAGAAGTTGTAAATTTAGGGTTTCAAATCCTAAACATATGTTTTAAATATTTGTACAATTATATAATCATTGTAGGCATAATAATTGATCAAATGATTCATGTTTCAACATCAAAACAATTTTACAAAAATATGCGAATTACATTTTTAAAAACTTCATTTCATATGTTCATTATAACCCAAACTGTTTTAAATCTTATAAAAGGTTTAGCGTTAGATTTTGATCAGTTGACATCAATATATTCATTGTCAATTATGTTCAACTACTAATGTATTGTAACCTAAATGTGTTATCATTCGTTTGTATTCGTAACCCTAATCACTAATTACAAAAAAATTCAAACCCTAATTGAACCCCTAAACCATATTTACCAATTACTGACGGATTAGTTACAGATCTTAATGTTTTTGCCGTGTCGAAAATTCAAATTTTTAAAAGCTGACGGGCAAGTGACGGAATAATCTGCCATTTCTATCGATATTTAAGAGAGAAAAAAACCAGACTCTTCTTCATTCTTCCATGAGAAACAAACAAAAAATCGGCGATTTCTTCACTAACCCGCGATTTTTCACAAAAAATGGCTAATCCTTGGTAAGTTTTATGATTCTTAAGTTGATTTAGGTTGATTGAAGTTGTTTTGGAAGAATTTGAACGGTTAGTTTAGGATTTATGTGTTAGATTAGATTTTGGAAAAGTTTTGGATTTTGATGAATTTAGGATTGTTAGATTATGTTTTGAATGAGTTATTTGATTTGTTTTGATTGTTTATTTGTTGGGTATTTGATAGGCTCATGTTTTAATCCTAATTTTATAATGCAGAGAATAGATCTTTATAACATAGATAGGGTCGATTTCCCACAGAGACCAGACAGTGCGATTTTCAGTTTAATGTCGAATTAAGCTAAGACAATATAAAAAGGGTGTTTGTTTTCGAATGATTGCAAACAAAAGCAGTTACTCAAAAAGGATGTAAATCATATAACTAAAACGTTAGGAAATAGGGAATTCCACATGTAGTGAGGTTTGAAGCTCAGGTTAACATGCAGGATTTACTTTGAAAATAGTTCTCAACATGAAAGACAACAATAGATTAATCTTCTCTCGAAGTATTAAACCCTATGTTTGAATTATCAGAAACAAACTCTCGCCGTATCTAAATAGTTCAATCAAGCATTAAGTTCAGATTCAATAAGTTCATAGATATGCAGGACAATACTCTCGTAAGCAAGAACATCTACTCATATATACTAGACCAGGCTTCTAAACCAAATCTTTTTGTATTTATCAACCTATTATCATGAACTAGGTGATCAAGTTAATTCATACTTTAAGAACAAATCTAGACTAAGAACCTAACAAATTCAATCCATTATGTTAAACCCTAACAATCAAACCTGGTTTTCCTGAGAAAACTCTAAAACCTAACAAGGTGACTACTCAGACATAGCAAAGCAATCAAAAATCATTATTGAAGAAAGCATAATCAAAAACAAAATAAATATATTGAAAGGTAAAATAGTTAAGAATTCTTCTCCAAAATACAGTGATTGGAATCCGTCTCTCTGTAAAAAGCTCTGAAATCTAAAATAAGCGTGTAGGGTGTGGTAAAAAGAAAATAAAACCAAGCCTAAGGCTTTTATATAAAAAGAAGATAATAAAAAATAAGTAAAATTGCAGATAAACTTGAGGACGATCTCGTAATTTTGCAAATCTTCATTCATTCTCGGCCATAAGATCGATCGATCTCTAGAGAGATCGATCGATTTGTCTTCATGGTGATCGATCCCTCTCAGGCTGGGAACGATCGATCGACTATTACGTAAAAGTCCAGGGGATTTAGATCGATCGATCCAGGTAGGGATCGATCGATCTCTTCTTACGTACATGCACGGATCGAAACTTCTTCTGCTAGATCGATCCCTCCGTCTTCATATTGGTAATTTTGCACATGAAACCTTCTGAAATCCATCCTTTTGCTCCAGAACGATCTGAATACCTAGAATCCTAAAAATATGCCAAATATACAAGGAAAACACTCGGATAATGCCAAGTAGCAAGTATAAATACCCACTATATGGCATTAAAACCGAGTAATATCAGTATTGATGGATTTGATGATTTGGTATGAACATGATGATTTGGGGTTTAGGGTTTTATAATCTAAAAGTTTTTGGATTTTGATGAATTTAGGGTTTTTAGATTATGTTTTGAATGAGTTGTTTGGTTTGTTTTGATTGTTTGATTGTTGGGTATTGATGGATTTGATAATTTGGTATGAATTTGATGATTTGGGATTTAGGGTTTAGGGTTTTATACATATGATGATTTTGAAATGTTTATTATATTATGATTTTAATTTGTAATGGGGATTTAGGATGCTAATATTTTATTGGAATGTAACTTTTAGATTATATAACAAGATTTTTAGATTATTTTTAGTAATTTTAAATTTTAATTGATATGTTTATATAGTTATGATTATTGATATTTTAAATTATATACTTTAAAATTATATAATTTTCAAAATATATAATTATAATATAATTTTTTTTGTCATCATAATATCATTAAATACTGGGGAATTAAACATGAGAAGTTTAGAGAAAGAACACAGACTAAAACAACTATACAGATAAACGACCAACAAAAAAAGTAAACAGGTTAAAGAGAATCGTGAAACTCCTCCCGAATAGCTTGATCCAGCCACAAGGGACCATCTTTCGCTATATAGGACTGGATTCTTCCATCTTTAATCACACTGTAAGAAATAGCTGTTGCCACTTTGTTGGAAGATGGAGGTTCAAAAACACAAGAGGAACTTGTGAAAATTGACAAAGATGAGAGAATTGCTTCTAGTTGGTATTGATATCTTGGCCAGTCAGCAGGTGAAAGTAAAGAATCACAAAGTTCCTTGCTGTCAAAAGCTAAAATCATCTTAGCTCCATGAAAAGATTGAAGGCAATCGATGGTCCAGCAAAGACAAGTTCATTGCCGCAAAACGAGAATGTCGTAAGAACCTTCCTCTATGGTTTCGTACAATCCAAGAGGAGCCAATGAAAGGAGAATTTGTGTTCCAAGAGCAACCAATGTTGCATTTAAGGAAGCCGGAGGTGGAGCTTTCTAACGCTGTAAACATAAAAATTGATGAGGCTGAAGGTCTTGATCAATTTCATATTCCTGTGCCTGCAACCATTCCAGTGCTTCAGTTTTTGCTCTTAAGAAAACATGATCAGCATTAAACGGTTCACCATTAAAAACCCAATTATTACGCCCTTTCCAAATATGCCATATAATCCATGGCCAAGGGAGCTTTGTTAAATCTGGAATGTGGGGCCCTTTAGCAATCGATAAGAGATAGTCAAAATTAGAGAACATAGAGCTAAATTGAAAGCCCGAGCCTTGAAAAGGGAGTTTAGCAAGGTTCCAAACTCTGCAAGCGCCTGGACAAACAAAGAGCATATGGTTGATAGATTCCACATCGTTGTTACATAATGAGCATAAAAGATTCACCTGAAAGCTCCTAGAGCGTAATCTCTCCGATGTAGCAATAGCTCCCGAGATGGCCTTCAAAAGAAAATTTTTTATCTTTGGTAAAGTTTTTAAACTCCAAATTGCATTCATCAATGAGTCTAGAGAAGGTTGGTTAATAATGAGACTCGACTGTGCCGCAGACTCTAGTTGCACCGCCAAATTAAACCCGCTTTTCACAGAATAATTACCACTCTTTGTATGAATCCAAACCTCTCTATCTGGTTTTTAGGGTGCCGGTTTAAGCTGAAGAATAACTTTGGCATCACCCCGTGTGAACAGCTCTCGAATTAGTGAATAATTCCATGTATTTGTTGAAGGATTTATAAGATCAGCCACTCGTAGAAGAACGTTGAACCTACCGTTTAGATTGAATGGAGCTCTAGGTGGAGAGAGTGGTAACCAAGCTGTTGTCCATACGAAAGTCTTTGAACCATCTCCTATAACCCGATACAGTCCTTTAGAAAGAAGATCCAGACCAAAGAATATACTTCTCCAGGCATATGAAGGCCTATCTCCCAATGTAACTTCTAAGAGATTCTTTTGAGAGTAATATCTACTCTTATATACATGGGCTAGCAGACTGGAGGGAGAATTTAAAAGTCTCCAAGCTTGCTTTGCAAGTAGAGATTGATTAAATTTGACAATGTCTTTAAAACCTAATCCCCCTTCAGATTTCGGACAGCAAAGAGATTCCCAAGGCAGCCAGTAAATTGGTTTTTTACCTTGCTTTGTGTTCCACCAAAAATCCATCATCGCACTTGTAATCCTCTTGGTTAAAGATTTAGGAAGACGAAAATAAGACATGCATAAACAGGTAAAGCCATAGCTATCGATTTCAATAAAATTTCCTTGCCTCCTTGAGATAAATGGCGGCCATACCATCCGTGCAGCCTGTTTTCTAATCTCTCTATAATGAATTGCAGAATTTCCTTTTTTGAACGGCTAAAGCACTCTGGAAAACCAAGATAAGTTCTGGCTCCCCCTCTTTCTGAATTCCCAATCTGTCTTTAATCTGCTGTTTCAAATCTGCTTCTACCTTATCACCAAAAGTTACAGAAGATTTTTGAAAATTGATTAGTTGTCCAGAAGCTTCTCCGTAAATTCGCAGACAATTAAGGATCTCATCACAGTCTTTTAAATCAGCTCGGCACATAAAGAGACTATCGTCAGCAAAAAGTAAATGGTGAATACTCGGCCCTTGAGAAGCTAGTTGGATGCCGCTTATTTGACATTGGGATTCTGCTCGGTTTAAACTGTGGACCAAATACTCTGCACATAGGATGAATAAGAAAGGAGAAAGAGGGTCTCCCTGCCTAAGTCCTCTTTCTGGTTTTATAAACCCATGTTCCTGCCCATTTAGATTAACCGAATAAGTCACTGTAGAAATACATGTCAAAATCCAAGAAATCCATTTCATACCAAATCCTAGCGCAATTAGAACTTTCTTGAGAAAACTCCATTCCACTCGATCATAGGCTTTGGACATATCCGTTTTGATCGCCATATGCGTCTCTCTACAAAGTGGATTGGTCCGGAGTGCATGGATCGCTTCATGGGCAAGTAAAATATTATCAGAAATAAGTCGGTTAGCTACAAATGCACCTTGAGTCTCAGATATAATCTGTGGCAGAATCGTTCGCAACCTGTTACACAAGATTTTCGGTAAGATCTTGTAAGGGACAGAGCATAAGCTGATAGGTCGTAGCTCTGTCATAGACTTCGGTGACGTCACTTTGGGAATTAGAGCTATAAGAGTAAAATTCCATTCAAGAGGAAAATGACCAGAGACAAAGAAATTGTTGATTTCCTTTAGTAATTGATCCTTAATTTTAGGACCAATACTTCTGATAAAATAAACTGGTCATACCGTCTGCACCAGGAGATTTATTAGGATCAATATCGAAACTGCCTTTTTCACTTCATCCTCAGATACTGTAGCAATTAGCCTTTGATTCATAGCATTAGTTACTCTTGGACTGATAGAAGAGAATAAAGATTATGAGTGCACATGATTGGTTGATGAAAATAGCCTGCGAAAATAAGAGGATGCAATTTCCCCTTTTGATCCCTCTTCAAAATTTTCAACACCGTTATTATCACATAACAATTGAATCCAGTTATGCGATCTCTGATTTTTAACGCTCATGTGAAAGAAACTTGAGTTCCGGTCTCCTTATTTTAACCATCTCTCCCGACTTTTTTTGTTTCCAAAAGGTTTCTTCAGCTCTGTAAGCTTCATTGATATGATGCCTTAGAGATTGCATTACCAACATGCATGAGAATTGTTTTGAGGATTCCTTGTCTAATTCTCTGCACAGGTGATCTATTCTATGAAGTGAGTTTTGCGGATTGTTTTTCTTCCAGCGAGATAACCCTTTCCGGCATTCGGCAACTCTTACAAAGATACTTCTATCTTCTCTGTTTTTCCAACAGGAATCAATAATCGCAGAAGTAGTGGCCATAGAGATCCATCTACGATCAAAGATAAATTTTCCTTTAAAAGTATAATCTTCAAATGCACATTTGAGTATGAAGGGCTTGTGATCTGATTCAACTCGATCGTAGAATTGAACATGACTTCGGGGAAAAAGATTGAACCAATCTGCGTTACCGAAGGCACGATCAAGACGACATTGGATCCAAGTGTTGTTTCTGTATCCCGCCCAAGAGAAACGATTACCTGAGCTGTTAATCTCAGTTAATTGACATCCATTGATGATATTCCTACAGGGCTAGAAAGTTCTGCCTTCTCTAATTGGTCCTCCCAATTTCTCTGAATTCTCCAAAATATAATTAAAATCTCCTAAGACAACCCAAGGTGAAGCTCTTTTCTGTCCAAGGATCTGTAATTTATCCCATGAACGACTTCGTAAGTTTGTAACTGGTTCTCCATAGATAAAAGTGAAGAAGCAAGTAAGAGATCCCATTTGTACTTTCGTATCAATATAGCGTCAGTCTGCAAACAGAATTGTGATATTAAGGTTACTTTTCCACAACAATGCTAGCCCTCCGCTTAAGCCCAATGGATCCACTGTAAAGAGGTGATCATACCCAAGACCTCTTTGAAGGTTTTCCAAAACGTCAACTGAATTTTTTTGTCTCCTGTAGGAACATTATATCAGGAAAATGCACCCGGTGCAAATTTCTAAGTCGTCGAACTGTCGAGTTGTTCCCTAGACCCTGACAGTTCTAGCTCATAAAACTCATATGGACTCAGGCGGGGTGAGCGAATTACCCTGCTCACCTTCCACCTTTGTTGTGGAAGAAGACGCCATTCTTTTAATTGGAATTATCTTCTTGGTTGGGGACTCATCCATTACAGAAACATCACCAACCCTCTTTCGCTTGTAATATTGTAACTTTTCCGGTGAATTTCCGAAATTGAAACACCTGATTTCCGGACCAAATCATTATTAACCGTAGAAATCAGGGCCGAAGAAGAAATTCGTACTTGATTTTTCCTCACTTTTCTAATCCATTTGTTTGGTCTGTTCCGACCCGACTTACCGTGGGCTGAAGTCCCGGATAATGCTAATTCGTTGGAACCGACATTAAAAACCGAAGAACTACCCATCAAGGTAAGATCAGGTTCATGAGCATGACGAGTGGAGGGAGCACGAGAGGAAGGGACAACGTTGGATACGACCATTCCACTTGAGAGAATGCGATGGAACAAATCAGAGTTACTGTCCATGTAGTCAAAAACCAGACCCTTTCCTTTATATAGATCAGAAACTATCCGAGGAAGGCTCCTGTCATTTGCAATCTGAGTTCCATCAAATTTAGCTTGAATTCTGAATAATCTGGCTTGTCTTTCATTTGGGTCTGCAACAGAAAGATATTGATGAATTGCATTCTGATCTTCCTGAGACAAAGTTGGTGGGAGGGGCGGGAAACCAGGAGGTCCCTGGTTCTTCAGAGAAGAGACTATTAATATCGAACTTTGAGGAAGAGAAGGATTCTTTCGATTGACTTCAGAGGAGACCTTAGTTTTTGGAGTGACTGCTGAATCCGATGGATTATAAACAGGGCAAACTGCAGCTTCATGGGTTAAAAGGAGACAAGATTGGCATCTTCTTCTGATTTTCTCAAACTCAAAATGGAAGTTAACAATTCTTCCACATGGCAATTCTACCAATTTTGATTTGAAATTTGGTCTGCGAACATCAAAACGAATTTAGAGGCGAACAAAATCCCGAGATTGAGATTCTTCCTTGTTGAAGGCAATTTCCAGAACTTTGCCTAATTTATCTCCCACAAAGTACATAGTATCGGTATTGAAAAATTCCGGTGGAATATTTTGCATACGAATCCAAGTTTCAAGATAGCAGAGATAGTCTGGTGGTAACTTAGGGCACCATCTATCCAAAGTGATTATCCATTCATCGAAAGACCATGGCCCATTTCTTAGCACAGTTTGAAGATCAGACTCAAGAGAGAAGATGAATTGAAAAGTTGCCTTAGAGAGGGCAATACCACGAACCCTTCCTTCAACTCTCCAGATCTGTGGCATTTTGGTAATTAACATGGTCATGTTTTGTTTTTCCGGATTGAGGAGGCGCCCAATGATGCTACAGTTGATTTCCTGAGCAGATACATGCACAGAGGACTCTGTGAGCTTGATTGGAGAGTCATCTTTAATAGATAGCGAATTAAGAGCTTGATCCAACTAATCCTCCATTCCAAACAAAGAGGATACAGAAGGATTGAGGCGAGAGAGGTGAGCAAAGAAAAAACAGTAAATAGGAGATAAGTGTGTGCGATGTATAAACGATATGGAATCGGAGATGAAGATGGAAAAAGGAAGGGAAGAGGTGGCAAATCAGAAAAGAGAATTCCGGCGAAAGAGGCCGTAGAAACCGTTGAGGAAACGGAAATCCCGGAATCGTGCTCCACTCTGTTTAGAGAGAGAAAATGAAACCGTTGAGTGTCTTTTATATTAATTAGAGTTTAATTATAATATAATTTAAATTATACAAATGAATGTAAAATTCTAATAATAATCCTTATAATTTATATATATTAAGATAAATCATATAAATTTGTGAATTTAATTTCAATTTTATGAATATTTTGAGTTTATTTAAATATTTTTTTATTACTAATTAATTAAAAATCATTTAATTAAATTAATATATAATAAATATATAATTTTTTATTTAGTTATCCACTATTCTGTCAGTAGTCTGTCACTAATTACTGACGGATTAGTGACGGAATAATACTCACCGAAATAGTTCCATCACTAATATTGACGGATTTCATTATAGAATTTAATTGACGTCTTTTCTTGTAATGATATATATTGCGTAATTTTCTAAATATATTATAACTATGTGAAAACAACTTATAACATATCTATACAACTATACAAGTATCTACAAAAGAGCGTCGGCATTGCGAACAGATATTTCCAACAGACAGTCGAATGAAGGTGGCCGACTGTATTTTGGTACCTCTTGTAGTAACTTGGCTAAAAAATATCACAATTTAAATATTATGTATCAAAATAAAATACACTCGTTCATTGATAATATTATTATTTTATTTAAAATTAAGAATGTTATCATGACCAACTGTTTAAACAATTTAACAAAAAAAAAAAAAGAAAACTGTTTAAACAACTATTTTTTGAATTAAAATGTGGTTATCAATTTTACTTTCGTCTGTAGATGGAATTTTCTAGGAGTCATGACTTTGGCTAGTTGGGATCGGTTTGCTCGGTTCTACGGATATTTCGGTTTAAAAAAGTAGGTATTGGATTTAATCTTGTTAGTGCAGATTTTGTTCTAACCATAATAACCGAGTTTTTAAGGGTTTTTTAGTGAAACTCATTTAAAATTGGTTCAATTCATGTGTTCAGCTAGTTTTGTTTAGCTTAGTTATTCAGTTCAAATTTCAAAACAATAATAATTTCTGTGTAGTAAAGGTCGATATAAGTTGGCATATGTTCCTTAGGTAAAATTTTGATACAGAAAAGAAAACCGAAATATCATGGTTGTGCTAACTGAGCCAAACCAAAAACCGAAATTATTTGAAATATCGTTGATCAGTTCAGAAAAACCAAATGGAAACCAAAAACCAAAAGTTTGATTCGGTCTAGCTCCAGGTTTTTGTATTTGCCCATGTAAATAAATGCTAGCAAACAAAAAAAATCTGTAAGACAAAGAGTGTCTGAATGTAGAATTTTTTAACAGAAATGTAGATTATATAATTTATATTAGAAAATATTTCAAACAATTAAAATTCGTTATAGGAAAATATTAGAATACTAGTTCACTGGATAATTACAATTTGGTTCATATATATATTGAACTTTAATGTACACTCACGAAAAGTTTTCTTTCTCTAGTATGGAGTTCAAGTATAAAGGGAAACTAATTTTCATGTTAGTGAATTGGAGATGCTATATAGAGGCAAAACAAGTGAGAAAATAAATAAATGAAATGGGTAAGGAAGATAAAAGAGGAAAGCATGTGAATGGCAGAGGTGTCGTGCATGTGAAAGATAGAAAATAAAAAATTGGCCCGTGAATAGATTGTCGAGAAAAGTTTATGAATACTACAAAAAAACTTGAGATCTCTTCTGCTTATTCTTGGTCCACTTCATTATGGGACGGCTTAAATTGGGACATACATGCATCAATGAGTAGATGCATTGATAATATGCTTATATTTTCTGTTTGATCAATCAGTTGACAAAACTTTAACATCTATCAGAAAAAAGGGCTAGACGTAAATTTTTTGCTATTAAGTAAATTTAAGAGTGAATTAGGTAGATGACAATATATAATATTATTCATTTACGTAAACGGTAATTGCAAATGTTGCTATTAGACACTAACTAAAATATATTGCTAAAAAATTAGGTGAAATCTATAATATTCTATTTTACTTGGTGTATTTATCTTAATATAAATATAACAATATTGGAGAAAGTGGCAATAGTCTAGTAAAATTCATAAGTTCAAATGAAACAAGTAGCACCATTCCACTGAGATCGATTTCCTGCGCCTACGTACGATAATATAAGAATTGACTATTCGACCACTCATTTATGACCCAAATAAAAATATATATCAATATATGGAAACATAAATTTATTTGTAAACTACATTTTCTCATAGAAGAATAATATAGTATTATAGTATAGGAAACAATCATGCGTTTTGTACTCCCTCTGTTTCATAATATAAGTAGTTTAAGGTTAGAGCACAACTATTAAGAAAGTTATTTAATTTTTAACATTCCAAGATAAAAACCGCATTCCAAAACAAACCAACCAATAATAAATCATTCTGCAGAATATAAAGAGTCAAAAAACACAAAAATACATTAAATTTTGCATTGAAAAGTGAAAACAACAATCATTTTGAAACAAATTTTTTCTCTAAAACTACTTATATTGTGAAACGGAGGGAGTAATAGTTAAATGAATTAATAAATGGCATATAAAAAGATTTAACGTGTTAAGCAACAATTAAATTACTAGGATAATGGAACATTGTTGCTATCTTCTAATTATCGGAATTGCTTTGTGATAGACAGAAATACACTAAATTAAATATGCGAAAGTTCAATTTGAAAATTTCAAACTTCATCAAAATGTTATGTGAAATCAATGCATTGCAACTTTCTTAAATGAAATTGATAAATAAGTTAAAAATTTAGTTATTATTCATTGGAAAAAATCTTTTTCAGTACGAGATTTATTTATTTTTATTTTGACAATGGAATGTTTCTTATATATAGCCAACTCTTTTTTCAAGATTTGACACAATATATTCAATTAAACTTAGCGAGATTGATTTCCGTTTTAGTAATAAGCTAGTTTTTCTGCTAAAGATTGATTTGGTATGGTTTTTGCAATAAGTTGTCGACAAATCTATTATATATAGTAGATTGTAGGTCTGATAATTTTGTATTCAATTTAACAAAAAAAAAAAATAATTTTGTATTCAATAAAAATATAAGTATATTATATGAGAATATATAATACAACAAAGAGTATCTTGCATAATATTTGAGAAGATTTAAAGAAGGAAAATCCCATTCTCATTATCTCGGCAATAGGATTTAAAATGGGAGATTCTTAAAAATACCACAAAAAATTAGATATATTCCAAAAATATCACGCACTCCCAAAAGTTTCAATAGTACCATATTTTTTCCAAAAATACCACAAAAATGTTTTTGTTCCAAAAATACCACAAATTTGAAATAACTTTAAAATTTGTAATTTAAATCCTAAAACCCCAAAACCAAACCCTACCCCCTTCAAAACTAAACCTTAAACGTTATTTAGTGAACCCAAACCTAAAATTTTAAATTATAAACTTTTAAAATTTTACTTTTTATGTTTGTGGTATTTTTGGAACAGTTGGGAGTGTGTGATATTTTTGGAACTTTTGAAAGTGTGTGGTATTTTTGGAATTTGAACTTTTTATAGTATTTCAAGGAATTACTCATTTAAAATGAGTAAATATATTTATTGGGCAATGACATAAATGTTATGGTTATCAAGAAAATTCAAAGTGCATGGTACTTTTTTGTTATTCTTGATTCCCCTCTTGATATTAGTCATCATGAACACTTCAGTCCTTATCACACACTCATTGGGAGAGTCATTTTGAAAGTGTAAAAGAAATACGATTTCAACCTCCTAAAATCATGGATGCTTTAGTTTATATTGCTAAAATAGTGGTGATCCACAAGAGCAAAGCGATGTTGAATGTCTTGCAACAAGTAAAACACGTGGAATTGAAAATTTTGAGTTTTTTTAGTTTCCATGGGTATTTGGTATAATATTTTGCATGTTATTAACATTGTGACATGGATATTGATGTGGTTATTTGTCAACAAAATTGGTTTCTTACTTTCAAAAATATATAGGTTCAAACTTTGAGAAACTAAAGCAGAAGCTAGAGTGATTGCAGAATCTATGGAGGTTGAGTCTGTATTTCATAAAAAGGCAAAGCGAACTAAAAGAAGAAAAAGTCATTTTGGTGAAGAAACAAAGAACATCGAGAGAAATGTTATATTATCACATGAGTAGTTCTTTAGAGTTAGACTACTTTGTCAAAATCATGAACCAAGCTCTCATCTCATCTAGGACAAGATTTAAAAAATTTTCAAAAGTATACAAATATTTTACTTTTCATTTGATTTGAGAAAACTATAATCGGCGAGTGATGATAGTTTGATGACTTCTTGTGTCAATCTTAAATTGTTGTTGGTAATGACCTTTTTGGAACTTAAAGTTATACAAGAAGTTTACTTTTTTTAAAGAAGTTTATTGAAGTGCTAGCTGGGAATTTCCACACTCATGGATTGCTTATTGTACATTGTTGTCCAGTGTCAGTATCATTTGCAGAAAGAACATTTTCAAAACTAGATATGATAAAAGTGTATTTTCGTTCGACTATGTTTTTTCTATGAGACTTGTTTTTATTACCAAAAACATTTTTATGGTATGAGGTAT
The DNA here is from genome assembly GCA_900406375.1 of Iberis amara. Classification (NCBI taxonomy): domain Eukaryota; kingdom Viridiplantae; phylum Streptophyta; class Magnoliopsida; order Brassicales; family Brassicaceae; genus Iberis; species Iberis amara. Next base: position 18,084 of record OVAV01000018.1, on the reverse strand, counting down.
TTATTTTTTTAATTGCTTCTAGAATTTGTTATGTTGGCATAAGTATGCATCTGACACTAGAGACGGAATCTATATGGCACTACGCCTCATCTTGTTTTCTTGTTAATAGTTTAAGTCTACGTTTTCTTAAGTTTAATTTGGGATAGGGTGAAATTTACATGTACAAGGAGTTTTCTACATGGATTGATTAACCAATAGTTATACTACGAACCTTTTACAAAGGTCATAAGCAAAATATTTAACAAGAAAGCAATGAGGGAAAAATAAGAAGCTGAGAGAAGAGTTGTCTATTTTCGGTAAGACAACAATTTCATCCCACACTCTCCTTGCAAGTCGATGGGCCTCCTTACTCACATCACTTGTATGCATGTCCCATTGTCCCTACATATATATAATTATTATAATTATTCCCCATATAAATTATTTAGACAAAGACGGTAAATCATTTTTATTAATATTATTATATATCTCCAATTGTAAGATATTTTCGCAATAATGTCATGTTATGTTCACATACACACACCCATAGAGTACGTCTTTAACAAACAAACAAATATTGAAAAACTAAATGAAAATCTATGAGAAAAATCACATCAACAATCATATTCGTATTGTATTATATAGGTGGTTACCAACGTCGTGTGCAAAGATAATAATTTCTTAGAAGTTGATATGTATAGTTTTATTTTAAAGTGGAAAATGAACTTATGATTAATATTTTCTGTTTTTTAGTATTTTTTTTATTGATTATTAAAAACTAATATATGTATGTAATAAAAATATAAAATTTTAAGGCTTTTTACGTTTTATTTTGATTAAGATAAACTAAACCGATTATCAAAATAAAATAATTTATTGGTTTAAAAATCTAACCGGTCATCTTTCATTTAGCCAATGTATTTTATGTAATTAAGACTAAATAAACTAAAAAAAATGATTGGTCTGATAACATCAATGTGATAAAAATCATTTAGTTAGTCAAAAATTCAATTAATCATCCACTCAACTCAATTATTATTATTTTTTTGTCACCAACTCAATTATTTAATTTTATATCATTTGATCTCCGCTAGTTAACCATTAAATTTATTAAATTTAGTTACTTTGGGATTAATTTTATTAAATTACNAAAGAAATATATATATATATATATATATATATATATATTATAATATTCTCCCACAAGAAAATAGATAGATGAAATTTTACAATATAAATATCCTATTATGTGGATAAATAGTATTACAAAAATGATTTAAAATGTATATGTATTATTATGATTAAACAAATTTTCTTCACATATAAATAATAATTTAAAAAGGAGATAAGCAAGCGAGAAAAAAATTGAAATAGTAATATCAATGACGTTAATTTGCTGTAATATTATTAATTCATTAAAGATATACGCACTGTTCAAACAATCAGTCTAGGCGGCGAATAGGCGTCCGTTTAGGCGGCCAAAATCACATGTTCGATGCAATTTTACTATAATCGGTGGAATAAATTGGTGTGTCAGTCAAAACGGCATTAATCGGATTAATGCGGCCAAATCGGTATTAATCGGGTTAATGCAGCCAAATCGGTCGGTTAAATCAATGGTTTACCAATTATTTTCTTAAAAATACAAATTAAGAAAATCAATAAATAAAGAAAGTTTACATTAATACAATATTTAATTAGGGTTTGTTTATTGATTTCAATTTTGATTATGAGACTGTTCCACGATCCAAATGCAAGAAAAAAAATAGTAGATGTTTTTTTTTACACTTTTAGGTATTTTGCTTATACACTTATGATTTTTGAATAATATTTGGATTTGAATTTTATGATTATAGTTCTGCTTCTGTTGGATATGATGAATGTTTATTTTAGTTTTTCTAACTTTTTCAAGAAAATGTTTCACGTATGAGTGTATCTATTCTACTTATATAGTTAACAAGAACTTTAATGTTTTTAACCTTGTTAAATTAATATAAGTAAAAAGTACCCAAAAACATATATAAAAATATTTTTAATGCCTACTTCTGCCTAGTCTCTCATTAATCTCTCTAGGCGCTAGGCTCCTATTCAACTACTAGCTTCTGCCTAGCGATTTTTTGAATCATATACATATATAAATAGCCTTTTCAAACTTAATGTGGCAGATAAATTTAGGGGTGGATATAAGGATTTGTAGTGTTTAATTTTTTATCAGACAAAAAAATCCTCGACAAAGACTATTAGTTTAGTTAATTCTCTGTTAGTTTTGCTTTAAGTTTCTTGATTTTATATGAAGTTTATAATCTACCTCCTACACTTGTTGGATCTTTTTTAAGTCAAAGCCAAACTCTATCTGTTAGCATAATATTGTTCGCATATGATCCAAATGGCAAAGCTAGCACAAAATGGTTGTTTGTTTTATTCCCACAAGATCTTTTACTAATTGGATTTGACCTTGCCTTATATACTAGATTTTTCTATCGAAATGAGATTTGGATTGATATTCCAGAAATTTAGATATTTGAAGGGAAAATAAACCCAAAAAAAAACAGAACCAAAAAGTAAGTTAAAAAAAGAAGTGACGAAATTTCTTCCACCAATTATATATATATATATATATATATATATATATATATAATGTGTACCAAGTCAGTTTGTTTTAGCAGGATGCTATTTTTTACCAAAATTTAGCACCAATAATGTAGACTCGTGAATGTTTGAAACAGAATTATTTATTTTGGACCGTTAATATGATGGGGACAACCCATTGACGATATGGTATAAACATATTACATACAAAACTATACAGATTCGCATATATAAATATGTGTGTATGCATACAATTATCGAGATATTTAAAGAAAGGGGATCACAGGACAAACACTCGTGACATTGCCAGCTAGTGAGGATGACAAATGAAAAGAAATTAAAGAGTAAAAAGGCAAATAAAAGAAAATAAAAACAAAAAGACAAGAAAAAAATACTTAGCAAAGGCTGCTTGTACTCTCCAACTCATTGACTGCCCCATGCAATGATAAGACGATAAATGTGTCAGCCAAAATAAAAAATCAAAAACTTTTTCTATTCAAAATAAAATAATGTCAAAAACATTTATACCCACCCACAATTTGTTGTAACTTTTTTTTTTGTAACTGCAATTTGTTTTAACTTAACCAGGGAATAGATTATGTTGCTTACTTGCTTTACTCCTTTTTTTTTTTTTGTGCACTCTTACTTGCTTTACTCTTCTCTATAAAATTTAAGAAAAAAAAAAAATATATATATATATATATATAGTGAACAAAGACTTAAGATTGACTCCACAAATAATTGAATCAATTATTTTTTTTACCCTCAAAATGTAAACCATGAAAATATGAATTTCTTAATTTATCTATTAATCTTTTATAGAAAATGGAGAAAAAAGAAGATCAACTAAATATTCAGAATTCCACAAATAAAATAAATACAAAATATTTAAAACTTCATTTTGAAGCCATAAATTATAAACTCTGAAAATATTATTTTTTTTTTTTCCAGAAGGACGGAATCCTTTTATATAAATTATGAAGGCAAAATATAATACAAAAGGAAAAAAGAGCTGAGTTTAGATAAATTGCAACTGGATAATTACTTAAATGGTTATGGTGTTTTGATGACGAAATGCACTATGATGAACTAAAAAACCTTTTGAAATGTTCCCTTAGAAACTTCTTCATGATCGATCTCCTTAGAAATTGTTATGATGGATTCCATAGGGTGGTGAACTTGTCGGACCACCACCGGGATTCACATTATTCATACTGTTTCTATCGGCGGAATCGGACGATGAGACAACTCTTTCTCTACTGTTCTCATGTGGTTGTTGCTGATTTTGCGGCTGACCACTCATGTTTCTTACGATCTGTCCAACTCCTAGAAAGTCTCTAGTCATGTTCTGTTTACCACCGTTTAATTCTTTGTTCCCTCCAAACGGAGAATCTAGGTTTCCGGCGGTTGCACCAGGGTTCGAGAAAGAATTCATCAAATCATGAAGATTGCTTTCGTTTTGATCTCCATAGATTCCACTTCCAAAGCTTCTTAAGATCGATGAGGCATTGTTATTGTTGTTGTTGGTTGATGTTGAACCCATTTGAGCAGCTTTTTGAAGAAGAGCAGTTGCTGACATTTGAGATGTTAAGTTTGGATTTTGCATTGATGAGCTAAACAGCGAAGGGACAGATCCCGAACTCATTCTATCAGCTGAGCTCATCAGATTGTTAGGGAACAGACCCGTACTTCTTTCTCCATCTCCAATAGCATTGTCACCATGATCAAAGTGGTTTGAAATCATGAGATTACCTGAAGAAATAGCAGCAGCATTGGGGTTGCTTGTTGAAGAAGCAACTCCGTTGTTTCCAGAGAGGAAGCTGAGATTGAAGAGACTGGAGGAAGCAGAGTTGTGATTATCATGTGAGAACTGCATCAGATTCTGTTGGAAACTCATCGGTGAAGACTTGATGTTATTGTTAGCAGACAAAAACCCTTGTTGTTGATGATCATGAAAGCTAGGGTTTTGCTCTTGCATGAAATAACCTGAGGCATTTGCAGCCATGAGATCAGAGGAAGAGCGTGAGGAAACTCCTCCTCCGCTGCCAAGACGGAGAACGTCGCCGGACTGATGATCAAGATTCTGTGGGGCCCCCATGTGGGACAGACCAAGGATCATGCTTGAAGTGTTGTTGTTGTTGTTGTTAGTGTTTTGTCCGTACGGAAAGTGATGACTTGGCAAAGAAGTCAACGAAGTTGGGTGTCTCGCACTCTCTTGAGCCAACGCGTCACAGAAAGCCCTATGTGTAATAAAACTGTCTCTCCTGTAACACAAAAGAAAATAATAAAAAAAAATTAATTCACAATGGGAATCTATTGGATCGTCAGATGTATATCTCTATTAAAATGATGAAATAAAAGACATATTTTGGGAAAAGTGAAAGGAAAAAAAACATAAGAAGTACAGAGAGAGAGAGAGAGACTCATCATGTCACGTAGCTACAAATAGATTCGCGTGTAATTATGGGATCTTGAAAAGTAAATAGATTGCTAAAAAGTCACTCGTCTACTCTATTACACTTCCTACTACTACTATATTATAATTAATAATTCACATATGTAATTTTAACAGCTTACAAACTCACATGAGTGATGAAGTATTTGTCTAGACGACTATGCGTACGAACAAGAGTATAAATCTATTTATATCAGAAAACTATGTATTATTAACAAACTAATTTATGTATCAATGAATGTGTTAACGTTTCTACATAAAAATAAATGGGTATTTTAAAGAACTAAAAAAGTAGGTGGAAAAAGTTGAGTTTCACAATAGTATATAGAGAGAATGATTGTCAAATGAGTATCTGAATTTTTCTATTTAATCAAGATCCTGTAAGTTCAATAAATGCAACTTGAGCATGTATTTAATGAACTATACTTAAATTATATAGTAATGTTGAAATAACCAATTATAGATACCATATTTGTATTTACTTCATTCCATTTATAGAACTCCTCTAAATGCACCAACACACACAAACACAGCAATGCCAACCAAGGCTGAAAAAGAAACTATTTTCGAAATAATCATTTAGTGTTTTCATATACGCAAATCTATGCTATTTTATGCAAAATTTGTATTATATATAATGAACCAAAATAAATATGTGGTAAGCTTATGATTCAGAGTGTAAACGAATCAAAATATATACACCTAAAATCTTACACATAAGAGAGCAAACACTGTAACAACAACCTCCCTACATATTAATATAGTTTAGCAGCACGTGAATTGCCCATAGTAATAGTAAAGTTTTAAATAAAAGAAAGAAAAAATGCTGAAAAATATATTAATTTGTTTTTATTACAGAAAATAGGGCGGTGTTTCCAAGGCAAAAAGAGGAAAACAATTTTAAAAAGGAAAAAAAAAATGAAATTAGTCCTTTTTTGGTTTTGAGTTTTTGCTAGAAAGCATCTAATGAAATATGGCAGTTTCAGTGTCATATTTAGATATTGTTATATAAACACAAATTCACGTGTGTCCATGTATCAATTTTTATTTTTAAAAATTTAATTTAAAGAAAAGAAAGGAAATTAATTAAAGTTTCATTTACTGTACGAAGAAAGCGATAAGAGCATCGAAGACTTCGAGGCGAAACAGAAAGTGAACATAAAAAGAGCCCTAATCCATGAAGAACGACTCACACACACATTTGACATATCATTAGCAACATAAAATTAATCATAATAAAAAGAGTATAAAGATTTAAAATATTTACCGAGAGAAGAGTGTACCACAGTCGCAACGATATTCTTTGGTACCACAAGTCTTAGAGTGAGCTTTCCAATCCGATTGAACAGCATAACGCTTAGAACATTTTTCACATTTCCATTTCTTTTCACCGTGTTTACGGTAGTAGTGTTTCTTGATTCCGGTGAGATCTCCAAGAGCACGTGAAGGGTCATGGTGGACGCACGTGGGTTCCGGACAAAGATACACTTTCCTCTTCACTTCTTTGGTCGATTTCTGTTTGAGTTTCCATGGGAGATTGTGTCCTCTTCGATGAAGTTGTAAATTCTGTTCTCTTTGAAATCCTTTGTTGCATACTTCACATATGAATCTGTTTGTAGCCATTAGTGTCTTTGGAGATAAAGCTATCACTTCTGCATCTGAATCTAAATCAAATAAGGGAAAATTGAGGGTAAATTTATTGATTAGTAATAAAATTTTATGTATTGCATGAAGATAAAGTGATCAGAATCTGAATTTAAAAAATTGAGAACTAGCTAGGGTTTCCTTATTGCTAGATTTGTAGAATCAAAAAAAAAAAAAGGGTAAAAAGAAGAGATCTCTCTTTTTTCAAAAATCAATGTTTTAAAGTAATTGATCACATGATTTTTTAAAAATCAAGATGACAAAATTTCATTGAAGGGGTAGTGAACTTACTTGGAGTTCTTGGTTGGTTTCTCTTCTTTTTCTGCGGTGGAGCTTCAAGCGGTTGCGGTGGCTGGTGGTGGGGAGGAGGAGGAGGAACGGCGGAGGAATTAGGAGGAAGAAGGTTGGACTGATCATCTTGTCGAACTCCAAAGAAGGAAGCAGCGGAGGATGAAGATGCAGCCATGGATTCTTCTGTGTTCTGTGTGATGGTGAGAGAGAGAGAGAGAGAAAGAAAGAAAAAGAAATGAAACTTGAGAGAAATAACTCTCTAACATTAAATTCTTTTTTGACTTCCACTGATATCTTATCTCAAAAAAGCCCTAAAATTGGGATCTTTCAGATTTTAAATTTATTATTTAAGTTTTTTAAAATAAATATTAAAGACATAAAATTTTTATGCGAGGCAATACAAGCGAGAAGAGATGACTTGAGAGTGACTGGTGAAAAAGAGTGCTTAGCTAGTAAAAAAAATCAGTTTTTTTTTTTGTCGACAAAAATAAAACAAGTTTAATAGCCTGGAGGGAATAAGAGTTCATTTTCATTTTTTTAAAATGGTAAGATACAATTTGGTAGAGTTTTAATTTATATGTACGATAGTTGACGACTATTGACAACAATGAAAATAGTTAACTACATTTTTTTACATATACATAGGATACCAACCTCTCTATACTATATTATTTTATACAATTGATTTATTTGGTGCACAAAAAAAAAAAAAATACAATTGATTTATATAAAAGTGAGTATGGTTTTGTTTGTTACACATTTTTTTAATAAAGTATTTTTTTAAATAAAATTTGGATTTTGCCTGTAGACACTAAACAAATGTAAAAAAATTAGTTATTTATTTATTTATGTTATTTTAAATATGTTTTGATTTTTAGAAGAAAAAAAAGTGAGAATTAGAGAGATCAGTGGACCCAATCCATTTGCCACAAAACGACAGTGGATGGTGCTTGAGACAAATCTCAACAGCTCCTCTCTCTCGTTAACATATGTAAATAATAAAATTTAAGATTTTTTTTTTGGATCTAGAAGGTTTAAATCAGATTACCATAGTGTAAATATGACATTGAAATAAAGTAGAAGAAGATCTTTGACATTAACATAAAATATACTTGTGATATAGCTCTTCAAAAAATAAAATTTTTAACATCGCATATCTAACCTATGCAACAATACTTTTTTATGTCTTAAAGTAATTAAAATGTTGGAATTTTGTGCGTACGTAAGATTTAAGTACTCAGAAAAATTCGATTATGTAATTCTTAATTAGAAAATATATCCACGACAAGAAAAACAATATGTAGTTGAAAGAATGTCTCCTCTTTTTTGTTTGAAAATGCCTTAAAGAACGTTTTTTTCTATTTTAAAAATGTTTTTATTATATCATATTACACGTACATATATACATATATATATATATATATATGATTATATGTCTCTCTCTCTCTATGTCATGGAAGATTGAATGTGAAAAGAAATATTCGAAAGATAAAAAGGACAAAAGGGAGAATGATTGTATATATTTTTCATTGTATGTGGTAAAGTAAAAACCAAAAAGGTACTACAAACTTTTAACTATATTTAGTCGGCTCTTCCCATATTCAAGCAATTAGTTAAAAATAATTTAAATAAATAAAAATTACTAATTCCCCAAATGGTAGATCTCTCCATCTTTTTTTTTATTCGTTTAAATTATCAAAACATAAAAAAATCTGTAGTATAATAAATATATTATTGAAAATCATCATTTTTTTGAAAGTTTCGAAAAGTTAAACACAAAGTTTTCTATAATTTTTCTGTTCATCTAAAACGAAAATGTTATCGTCTTATTTAAAAATGGTAAAGTATTAATAAACATATTTACTAAAAAAAATATATGCAAATTTAATATTTTAATATATTTTTTTAAACAATCGAGTTATTTTAAAATTTTAGTCTATACTTTTCCAATGAAAACGAAAATGAGATAAAGAAAATCAACCCCTTTATGTTGGATCTTTATTAACTCATGCCAAATGAGTTTAAGAATTATCTCATTACGTCCAATATAGTTTGGAATTATATATATATATATATATATATATATATATATATAAAAATTTAACGAGCATGAGTTAAATACTAAACTTGTGTTAAACAATCCAAAACAAATACGATGTGACTGTTTTTTTATTTGTATAATTATTTTTATTACGCTAATAATTTTCAGGGAAAGGAATAATAATTGCCATTCCCGATAACAGTGACAGTTGAACCACATCCTTTCCTCTCACATACATATTCAAAACAAAAAATTCTTTCAAATCAACAGTAAGTAAATATAAACAAAGGCCAAATTTAAATATATCACCTCTTTTTGCTCGTCGAGTTTCTGAAGAAAATTGTTGAATGCGTACTTCAAAGTATGAAATGGAAGGTCTTATATATATACACAAACATATATACACACAATAAGCATGTACATATATGTGTAGAATAAATTTAAGAGGAGTTAATGCAGTTTTCCTAAATCATTAATTACACTAATTAATTACTTTCAAAGTTCTTAAATTATTCCCTAAATTCCAAATGGAGTAAAGTTTTCAGAGTAATTACCAATTTTAAATATAAAAATCACTTTTATAGAATAACAACCATTGCTTTTTTAAAATATGTCCATTCTACCCTCTACATTAAAAAACATAAAAAATGAGAAATTACAAGACTAGTCCTTTGATTTTTAAACATTCAATGGTTTTACTCTTATTGTTTTTTGTGTACATGATCATTGTTAATGTTTTCTTCAAATCTAGAATTTTGGGAAAGTAAAATGATTCCCATAAAATTTGTGAGTTTAACTATAATTAATTAGAAAGAATTAATATATAATCACTTTTGGTAATGTATTTACTTTTTTTTGGAATTTCGTGCGCATTAACTGTTACAGACTGTCATTGACTAATAAGAAAAAAAATTACACGTGTAAGTCATGGCGATATCAAAATTATTACATACTTATCTTTAACAAACGACAACTTTGACCGTTACAGTAATAAATTAGTGAAGATTTTTTTTCCACAAACTGACATTTATAAATTAATTCAAATCTTCGAATACAAAAATAAGCTATATATATAAGATAAAGTATTTTGATATATAGAAATATGATGGTGCATATGAATCTTGAAATTTAATTTACTTATCTCCACTTTAACAAAAATGATTAATTTTCAATCGTTAGCCTAATAAAACTCTATAATTGATTGTGTTTAGAGTAAACAATTATAAAATAATTAGTTAATTGAAATTAGCTCTTAGTATCAACTAGATGATAAAAAACATGTAAAACCTCTAATGGTGATATGTAAAGTTAGTCGATTATAGGCAAATTTAACTAAGGTTTTCTATTAGTCTTGGCCTCTTACTTTTAAAATGCACAAGGCAATACTAGACGGAAAACATCCTTATGCTTGCCATGAACATTCGCCTATGGGCCATGGCGAGACTGAAATTATTTTAACGCTATCTTTACAGAAGACAACGTGAGCGTTACATTAATAGATTGATGAAGATTTTAACATGTATATATATAGTAAATTCATCCAAATTTTGAAAATTTGAATCAGTGGACTAAAAACAAACAAAATAAGCTATATATATATATATGTAGTACTTCAATATACATAATAATGATTTATGTATCTCTACTTTAATAAAATGTATATAAATTTTCAAATTCTTATCATAGGAAAACTCTACAATTAATTATGTTAGAGTAAGCAATCTTTTTTTTTTTCATCTGAAAAGAGTTACAACTGTTTATCAAAGGAAAACAGAGTACAAAAACACCAGCAGTAAGATAGATTTCAAACCAGTTCTAAAGCTATGACTCAGAACTTGAGGGAAATATCTCCTCTGCACAAAAAATATGAGATAACCAATCTGGAAATCCAGAAGCTATATAAGATGTCCACCTAGCCTGAGTGATTACGCTGCTTGCTATTAGGAAAAGGCCTTTGTTCCTGCTTCTTTCAACGAAAGAGAGTTTCCAAGAGGAAAAGGATATGAGAGAAGCACGAATAGGGGATACATGAGCCAACAATACCGGCCAATTAGAAGGTGAATTAACACCTTGGACCAAGCAAGAATCCTCAAGTTCAAAGTGAACTCTTTGAAACCTGTGAGCATGCATGGAATGAATAGCCCAAGTTAGTGCCTTTGTATAGGCAACTACTGAGCTTTCTGAATTCAAGATGGAATTCCTAGCATGAATTAGTACTCTTCCTGAATGATTTCTAACCACCCAAGAGAGGCCAACTTCCTTAGTTCTTTTATTCCAAACGCATCCTATATTGCATTTTAACCACGGTGGTTTTGGGGGTATCCATCTCATGGGAACAGAGTTGGAAGATATGCCCTTACTCCTTGTGGTATTATCAGTTTGAGCTAGATGCCATGCTTCCGCTTCCTGTTTATATTTCTTGACAGACACAGCTGCATCATATTGAATGCCCTCTATGCAAAGTTTGTTCCTTCCTTTCCATAGTCCCCAAAGTATCCATGGGAAAGATAGATAATCAGATTCATCGAATATATTATCTTTGTTATAATATAGGAGGAAACTGATATTCTGATATATAGAGGTATCATGGAAGCCGAGTTGAGGTTGAGGAAGATTTGATAATGCCCAAGTTAATCTAGCTACATGGCAGTGAAAGAGAATATGATTGATGGTCTCTTGATCATGGCCACACTGATGGCATCTTGGGTCTACCCTCATAGTCCTTTTGATGAGCTGATCAGTAGTTGGGAGGGCTTGGCTTATAGCACGCCATAGGAAGGTCTTGATTTTTGGAGCGGTTTTGAGTTTCCAAATTCGATCTTTTAAACCGTTTAATGATGGTCTTTCTGAGGCATGTTGGAGTAAGTCTGAGAACTTTTTGTTAAAGGCAAGAGAGTATGCTGATTTGACCGTGTATAAGCCCTGCTTGTGTAGCTTCCAAACCCAATAATCATCCTTGTTGATTATTGGCTTTATGGTTAGTACAGCTCTCATGTCTTCAGGATAAAAAAGTTCTTGTAGAAGATTAGTATTCCACATCCCTGTAACTTGATTTATTAGGTCACTCACTCGCATATCCAGGTTTATGGTAGGGAGTTTGATTAAAGGCGTTCGATTGCCTTCCTATCTAAGCCAGGGGTCTGTCCACACATGATAAGTTCGTCCATTACCAATCTTTTTAATCGCACCTTGGAGGAGGAGATCTCTGCCTTGTAAGATGCTTCTCCTTATGAAAGATGGCCTGTTTCCAAGATCTGCTTCAACAAAGGAGGAGTAGGGATGATATCTACTTTTGAGGAATTGGGCACAGAGGCTGTTGTTGGTGTGTATCAAATTCCAGGCTTGCTTACCTAAGAGCGCCAGATTAAAGATTTCGATGTCCTTTAGACCCAGACCTCCTTGATGCTTTGGCAAGCAAACCTTTTCCCACGCAATCCAGTGGATTTTCCTTTGAATGGATATTTAATAGAAAATAGCTCCTCGTATCAATTGAATGGATACAAAGTACATCGAAAATCTTATGGTGATATGCATTTTTAGTTGAATTTAAGAAAGTTTGACTGATGTACCATTAGTTTTGCCATAGTGTTCAAGATTAAAGGATCGTTTATGAATGTAAATAAAAGAACAGAACTTCTATTACTCTTAAGAATAGAAAGAACATGAAATGAAAAACTCGATTATAAAAACTCTCAAAACTCACGAAACCTCTCATGGATTTACAAATCTTCTTGGTTGTTTATGTTTTGGGATGATTTACAATAATGAATGAAGTTGATGCAATAAGGATGATCTTGAAGATGATCTAGTAGTTGAAGATGAATATATGGATGAACTTGAAGCTCAGCTAGTAGCTAAGGATGTGCATAAGGAAGAAGACGTCTTAGTGTTTCCAACTGGTCCAGTGACAAGATCAAAGATTAGAAAGTTAGCTGGAACACTTATACAAGTGTTAATAAAAATTCAAGATTAATTTAAAGACTTGAGCTTGGGAAGTACATCAATATCAAAACATTTGATATAAGCTCAAGAATGATCAAACACTTAGGTGAGTATTCTTCTTGTACTCTTTTTCCCAAGTTTGGTTATGTCATAATGGGTTTTCTAGGTTTGATTTTTAATGAGACAAGTTGAAAACTCGGTAATTGCCTAAGTGTTGGATTAAATGAAGATAAAGGTTCATATAATCAAGATGAGCATTCTAAGACATTTCAAATTAGTTCAAACTCTTGTTTATTTATGTCTTTCTTAATTTACGTGTGAGTAGGCCAAAGACATATAAAATATTCTAAACCCTCATGACATACTAGACAATCTTCTTATATCAACAGTCTTTCATTGAAATTTGTTCCGAATTTGGTATTCACATCCAATTCTGTTTACTTCTAGGTGTGTCATACACTTGAATCTTCTATAAAACATCAAAGGACCTTCATCATCTTTGTTGTTTTCACTGACCCATGCATCTATGATCACTCACACATTCATTTTTACCTGGTTTCTGTTCCATTGGGATTATGTCCCAACTTTCAAAGTAAAGATCATCAAAGAAGATTGTATTAAGTGGTATCAAAGCTGATTTAATGATCAAAATATGGAGTGTCTCTTTAACTTCTCACGGATTTGATTTTTCTTTTCAACTTCTTTTGACCTGTGTGGTTATGTTATTCTTAAACTATTTCTGTTTTGGATTGTTTGATTTAGATGTATGAATCAATGGATGTTGTTGTAGAATGTTACGTGCAACATATTATTCCATAATGTATTGAGTTACTGCGTAAATAGATTGTTGCATATGTGCTGCTTCTAGGAGCTATATATTGCATTTGTGTTGCTGCATTTGGATCGCTAAATCTTGGTTGTTGCATGCAGTTTGTATGTTGTTTTGTCGTTTTAAGTTTACGGTGTCCTAATAGTTTAGGAAGTCAATTCTAACCTGATTTGAAATCAAATGTTTTGGGCTATATAAACACGGGTCTAAGGTTTATTGAAAGTAACATATAACACATGAAGCATAAAGAACCCCTAGATGGTGGGTCTTTGCCTAAATATCATTACATGTCTAAGGTTTATCAAATTTTCTCTTTATTTTTACTTATCGCTAATTGTCGTCTTGATAATTCACAACACTGTGTTAGATCTCCATTTTTGTCTAGTGAAGTAAGAGTTTTTCGGTTGAAAGACTGGTCTAGTTGCAGTCAAAGGATCTCTGTCAGCGAGTAGGTGTTACTATCGTGGTGATGGGTTTTTGAAGATAAAATCTTGTTAGTTTTACATTTAATCGGTTGCTTCAAAGATTGGGTTCTCCGATGGTTCATTTTGCCATTGTAATCCCTCTATCACCAAGTTGTGGCAGAGAGATCCGTTCATTCGGCAAAGGAGTAGCCAAAGCCAACAACTCTTAGTTTCTTGATGTCTTTCAGAGCTTAGATATGTTGTCTTTGGGCTTTATTCTGGTTTAATCTCACTAGTTCTTCTCTATCTTCTTTGGGGTGTGGGACTCTCTGTCTCAATCTACCTTGAACCCATTTTCTTCGTTTAACCGTTGTTTCTCTTTGTTTTTATTTGTGTATTGTTTCTCGTTATATCAGGTAATGTGCTTCGTCTCTCTCCTTGTGCACCCTATGCCTATTCTTAAACAGAGATTTGAAGCTGTTTTATTTTTCTAACTCTACTCCTTGATGTTTGTTTTGGTCCTCGCATCCCTGTCGGCTTGGCTTGACTCGTTTGGTCTCTCTTCTTATTAAGTTGTAACTTTCATACTCAAAGGCTCGATAACTTCAACTTCTTCATCATTCCATTATGTAAAGATGCATATTCCTCTTCTTTTATCGTTCAGAGGAGTTAGATTCATCTTCTTCTCAATTAAGAGTTAATCTTCAGATTTTTTCTTCAATTGTTGTTACTATCTTTTATGTATCCTTGTCATTTTCTTTCTCACTGCGTGCTACTTTTTTATATTCTTGTAATTGAGAACTATATGAATACCACCAAAAGTGTGAAGGTGGTTTGGGTATTCGATCACTTCAAGATACTAATCTCGTCCATGCTATCGGTTAATATGGCGCATTCTCACCACCAAATCCCTCTCGGTTGATTGAGTCAAGCACCATTTAATCTTAAAGGACTCATTTTGGTCTCTCAACGCACAAACCACTTTGGGTTCATGGACATGGCGTAAGCTTCTTAAGCTCAGAGACAATGCCTCCAATTTTATTCGAGTCAACGTGCAAGAAGGGCAACAACATCCTTCTGGTTTGACAAGTGGATCCACATTGGTCACTTGATTGATCTTGTTGGCTGCGCTGGTCCGCGAGAAATGGGAATTCCGATTGCATCAACGGTTGTTGTTGGTATGACTTATCGCAGACAAAGACCCCCGGCCCAAACATCTGCTTCTTCTCCTCAACTCCCTTGCTCATTTCGGCTCTCTCACCAATGGAACTGATGAATTTCAATGGCGTGTTCATCTTGATGCATTCAGGAAATCCTTCTTAGCCAAAGCTACTTGGGACCAGGTGCGAAATCGGCTATCACATGTTCCTTGGGATCACGGTATCTGGTTTCAAAAAGCACGCCCAAACATGCTTTATCACTTGGTTATCAATGCGCAATCGTCTCTCCACAAGTGACCGCACAATGCTATGGAGTGAAGAGGAAACGTCCGAATGTATCCTTTGCCTGCATCCGTATGAAACGAGAAATCACATTTTCTTTGCCTGTCCTTTCTTCTGCATATGTGTGGAAAAAACTTGCTCTAACCTGATAGTAGGATTTTTCTGTGTTTAACTACTTCAATTCCCTAATGCACTATCATTGTCATTGCATCATATAGGTTTGTCAATCCAAATGGGTGATGCTATTAACCAAACTAGATGCAATAAGATCTATTGATTCAAGCCAAGTAATTAAAAAGGAGTAAACTAACAACCTAATTAAACATAACAGACATGAGAACTAAGATGCTTAAACTGAAATTATCAAGTAAACAAGTAAAGCATAGTAAATGAGACTTAATAACAATCAGAGAAAGAAGTTCCTAAGGATGGGGGTAATCAATAGATTCATAAAAAATCAGATTCAATCTCTTGACAAACGACCTCAAACTAAGTAATATCCAGACCTAATTCTTGTTAACGGAACACTACCTAGCAGGCATGAAGAAACAATCTATTAAAGCCAATAAAAACCCTACACAACCAATCTCTTGGGATAGGAATGCAAATCTCTGAAATTAGTTGGTTCAGACAATTCATCAAACATTTTTTGGGCGTGGAAATGCCTAAGCTCATATTTCAATTGATGTGAAAGAAATCTACATTAAAACACTAAAACAAAAAGGATCTATACATAAACAAGCTTAAACATCTAGGAGATCAAAGTCACACAAAATCTACCCAATCATCAAGAACAGATGAACTACTCACTAATCATTGAGAAAACACAAATTCCAAGGATAGAAATGCATTGAATCGTGATTAGAAAGGGAATAAAGAAGAAAATCAACAATCAAAACAAAGATTCAAACTAACATTAAGCAAAGATTCAAAGATTACAAGAGTTCTTAAGGAAATCAAAAAAATAAAACATAAGATAAGATCTAAAAATTAGGTCTAAAAGCCTTAAATAGTAGGAACTAAAGGTCTTGGGTTAACCTAAAAACATGTGGGTTAACCCATAAAGAGAATTGGGTTAAAAGCTTGGTCAACTCTGATTTGTTTACTTTTCTTTGATCGATATCGGCCATTCCACCCGATACAGGCATCTCGGTATCATTTCTTCATAAATTGTATCAATCATTCCGACCGATACACATTGGTCTATACATCAGTATCGAACTATGTGTATCGGATCTTCTCATCCGGTATGCTCCACGCTTCACTTGTATCGATCGGATCCAGCCGATACACGTTGGACGATACCAGCATATCGGTCCAACTGTATCGGCTTATTCTGGTCGGTATTGCTTCCTCAGGATATGTATCGACTCCCTTCAACCGGTACACATTGGCCGATATGGGATTATTGGACCAAGTGTACCGATCACTTTAGCTCGGCACAGACTCTTCAGGGGTTGTATTGGTTGAAACAATCGATATTCTTCCTAAACCTCCTTTTTGCTTCTTTTTTTACTCCTTTTCATCGGTTTTCATCCCAATTCAGCTCCGACGCCTTAGTCACATGAAATATGCAATAATGTGTAAAATGCAACCTATCTAAACCAAAATGCAAGCTAAACAACCTAAAATGAAATCAAAATAAATGTCAAAAAGATCCTAAAAGCTAATATATTAACTCTCCCAAACTTATTCTTTGCTTGTCGTCAGCAAGGAACAAAGATAAGTAAGAAAGAGAGGTTTGAAATGGGAACTCATAACCAAAACTTGATCATAATGTTTCAAGTGCAACATCCTAAAGACTAGTAGAAAGATGCATAAATCACAACTATTCAATGTACTTCTACATACTCATCACAAGAACCAACTTAAGCAATCAAAGTGAAGTATCCTCAAACCATCAAATTCACCAATCCCTTACATTCATTAATCATTCAAGTGCGGTCTCGCTTATGGAAGAGACATCTAAACCTTTCGATTTGGTTTTAAGGCTTTTTAGATGAATGAAGTAGTTTATCACATTTTGAAGTGGTTTCTCTCAAATAGTAATGCAAAACATTAGGTAAAATCAAGGTAGAGTCAAAACAATTAATGCATACAAGGTTTTTAGCTCATCTAATGCTCTACCTGAATCCCTTTATGTTCATATTCTATCACATGATCCACATTTTTCTAAACTTAGAACCCACTTAAACATCTAGCCTTCCTTTTTCCACTTAGATATAAACTTCATTTTCTTTTTCTTTTCAAACTTTTTCACTTTTTAGGGAGGATTAGACTAATCGTTGATTAACTTCTCTTCTGAACTTTTTAGCTTTTTACGAACTCCTAGAGTTTTTTTCACTTAGGCTCATTTCCGATATCCTTTTAACACAACCACACATTTCCAATGATTCCCAAACCAAATTCCCAAATCTAAGCATTTCGCCCAACTAAGCATGTTAACCTTAAAATGAGGCTAACTCTAA
>OVAV01000017.1:0-33029 GCA_900406375.1 Iberis amara | reverse complement strand
AAATGGATAATTTATGTACACTTTTTATTTTCATATTTAATCATATTTTAAAAAAATAATATACTCCCTCTGTTTTTATATATTGGATGTTTTAGAGAAAAATTTTGTTTTTAATTAGACAATGTTCTAAGATTTCAATGTATTTTTAATTGTAATTTACAAATTTCAAAATACATTAATTGAGAATTTGTAAATTTAATAAAATATTATGGGTTTAAAATCATAAAAAGTTGTATATTTAAGAAAACAAGGTATTTATGAATAACCATAATTGTGTTTTCTTAATATGTGTGAAAAACTCAAAACATATTATGATTAAAAACAGAGGGAGTATTAAATATTATATTTTACTATGATATACCACTAGTATAATATATTTTCTTATCATTTATTTCAATATTTAATATATTTATTTTTGACTAACAAGTGTTGAATTTAAAATAAATATATATCTTATATAAATGTTTTTGTACAATCATCATTTAAAACAATATTCTATAATATTAAGTTAGCCCGGCCCATAAAAGCAAATTATCAACTAGTTTTATGCATTAGTTTCCAAACTATCCATCTAACACACTACACCCACGATGTTCTACTTTTTTATATTGATTACCATTTACAAATTTTGACTTTATTTATAGATCTTAAACTTATGTTTTAGTTTGGAGTTTAGATTTCTAGTTTTAGGAATAATTATAGAATATATTTAGGGTTCTATGTTTCTAAATAGAAATCAATTTCATTTTATTTCTATTCCTTCTTAACATTTGGGTCACGATAAAAGAGGTGGACACATTCACACAATAATCAATTTCTACATTATCGCCTTAAGCTCAAGTCATTATCCCAATAGCACTTCTCCCAATTGCAGTTTAATCTAGAGTATTTTAGTAAATAAAGTGCTTATTTATTTTTAATTGGGAAAATTGGTTGGTACAGTGTATGTAATTTGTGATTTGGGTGGTTTGGGAAAGTATATAAAATAATGCCGAAAATAACTCTATCTTCAATTCAAAATAAAAATAGCAATCTACTTTTTTTAATTAAAATTAGAATAAGATTTACTTTTTTAATAATTAAATATAGCAATCAAGCGTGTAACCTTTTAGGAAAGTCAATAATTGACATTATGACAATTATGATTCCCTTTTAAAACAATAAATGATATCCACATAAGAAAAATGATATTACCGTATTAAAAAGAGTATTTTAGCATATTAGATAATTTATGATTCATTATTTAAAGATTTTAGCAGATTGTTAAATATCTTCATTCAAATTTCGTTGCAGAAGTGTATCTGTGAATGAATGTTATTCACATGAAGCAAATATGTGCGCATACATTGTTCATGTGAATGGTAAGTTGCATACGTGAATGAAATTGATTCACATGAACCAAATATGTTTTCATATATTGTTTATGTGAATGATGAAATTTTACTGTGAATAAAAATTATTTGCATCAAGAGAATATGGGCTAAAGAATATTACTATGAATGATGAAGTTGTAACTGTGAATGAAACTCATTCACGTGAAGACAATATGTGCTCGAAATTGTCCATATATAATCCTCACTAGTTACGTAACCCTAATTTCCACTCCCCTCTCTCAAAACTTTATCGCCGCCGTTGGTTTCTTCAACGTCGGTGTCGGTCCCCTTAGTCTCGTCTCTGCTTCTCTGTTGTCCTTTGTGTAGCGGTTAGCTTAGAGTTCTCTGGTAAGTGTTTTGCTGGTCCGGTGAGTCTTGGTGATGTCGGTGTGGGTGAAGGCGTCTCTGTCGTAGCTGAGGTCTCGGGCCTCTCGCCGACGGTTCAACTTCGTTGTTGCTTGTCCTCTCCTTCGCGGTGGTGTTCTGTTTCACCTCCTCCTTTGTCCTTTGCCTAGCCGGTGCTGCTTTCTTTCCTCGGTCACGTTCTGGTAAGGTTTTCTCCCTCTTTCTTTGGTGCCTTTCAGGTTCTCTGCTCCTCTTCTAGGATCTCGGGGTTTCAACTTTGGGGTTCTTTTTCGAGTATCTGGTTGTTGTTTGGTTCTGCTCGGGTTAAGGGTGGTACGCTTAGCTTGTTTCTGGACTAGGATTGGTGGTTGTCACGGCTTAGGCTCGATACTCTTATATCGGGTTCTTTGTGAGCCAGTGGTTTTGCACTCTCCTGTGATCTCAGTTTCTCCCTCAGCTTTCCTGGCCCTTGTATTTCTTCTGTTTTCAGGTTTTTCCCCTCGACTGCGTTTGAGATCAGCTTCTTGGTGTAAGGGTTCCATGGGGGTTCTTTGAGGTTTGCTTCTTGGATGGTTTGTTGTTTCTTGGGCATCTACAAGTTTGGGTTGGAGTCGGTTAGACTTCGTATTCAAGCTTTCGACTAGCAGTGGCTTTGATATCAGGTTCTTCTCTTGCGAGGAGGTGGCATTTTCAAGTCGGTAGGTGGTTTGATTTCGCTTGCGAGTGTCCGCGTGCAAGTTCCTCGTATCCTTTTGAGCTCTTCCTCCTAGTGCTTCAAGGGTTTCTTTGGCCCATGTTGATCTTCTTCCGTTTTGGAATTGTGTTGAGGTCGTATGCAGGGGTTTCTTCGCTTCGAGCATTTGGTTTATCTTCGTCTGAGACTCCATTGGAGTAGTCCATAGTTCGAGTTTGATCCCTGTTTTAGCCTCTCTGGTGTGATGGCTGGCGGTTTGGGTCTTCTTGTGGCTTATGTTCCTGGCTCTCCTTCGGCTCTAACCTGTTTCCGTCGACTTAACGTGGCTTCACCTTGTGCGCTTGTTTTTTTAGTTCTAAAGTTCTGGATTTGGGTTTGTCGCTAGGTATGTTGTAGGTTTTGTTGGTTTTCTTGCTTGCTTCCGAGGATTTCTCTTAATCCGCTGGCTTTAGTTTCTGGGGATATTTCTTTATCCGCTGGCTTTGTTTCTGGAGGATGGTATCCTGCCGGCTAAGTCTGTTTTTTCTTAGTTATATCTATCTTTGTAATCACTCGGTTATTATTAATAAAACACCAGCTGACAAAAAAAAATGTGTCCATATAACAAATTTTTTCTTTAATCTAATTGATATTTCGAAAGCTTATTTATGTAGGTTGTATGGTAAATACCCTTTCTATGTCTAAATCTCTCTATATTGAACACATTCTAATCAACCACTATTTTCAATTCCTAAATTTATTTTTTAAGTTTGAAACTAATGATCTGGATTAATTTTAAAGCTTTTGGTCTTAGGATTATTAGTATTTTACACTAATGATTAATTTATATCGGGACTATAATATATAGTATAATATGGTTATTTAATCTAAGTGTTTATACATAGAGATTATATCATTCCATTCTATTTTCTATATCGTTATAATTTTAGGTATATCTATATAGAGCATATAACATTCAATTATATTTTCTTATATGAAACACTATTTCCGATTGAATTTGTTTTAAAATTTGAAACATATATTCTGAAGTATTCGATTTTTATACTCTAATAAATTAATATTAAATTTTGATGATTTTAGATGAACTAGAAAAAATTTTATGATTTGATTTAAAAGTATTTGCAATATAAATTATCTATGTAATATGAATTATTGTATTGTTAATTAAATAAAAAACACTTTCAAATAGGAGTGTTCAATTTGGAAAAACCAAACTGAATTATATGATATAGTATGGTTTTGGATAAACAGTATAAACCGTTCATATACTTTTATAAAAAAAACCATGTATATGTATATGGTACAGATATTAACTGAGAAAAAAACGAAAAACATATAAAATTTAATGAAATATAAATATTAAATATCTACACACTACATAATTTACATCAATGACTAAAATCATAAAAAAATATGTGACACACTTTTTTCACTTCAGCATGCTTCACATAAGCTTTACCTTTCCTTTTTTCTTCATCAAATCTAACTCCCTCTGATATATATCTGATAATTAATTTTTAAAAAAAAAAATTTAAGCTTTGATTTTTAATATTTTATAACTTAATAAAAAAAATGTTATCAAACCTGTATATATTGTACACTATATAAACCAACATCGATTTTTACCAAAAACGAAATAAATCAAAATATACAAACCAAACCAAAGTAGATATTGTGTCAATAGGGTAACAATTTTTGTAACCGTAGTGAAACCAACAAATTACCAGAATGAACACCCCTACCTTGAAATCACTTTATATTCACTACTTAAATATTTGTAATAAAAATATATCGGAAATTACATTTTCAAACTAATAATTCAATAACACTAATTTTTAGAGTTTTTTTTAATACTTGAATAACATAATATTTATTATTTTAATACAAATTCATTTCAAATGTTGTATTAAATAAAATTCATAAATATCTTATACTCTTAAAAGTAATAAGCATATTTTAAATGCTTATGTTAAGGTCAACTGTTTAGTCCGAACTTCAAATGCTGACGGTTTAGATTCAAGCTTATGTATGCGTCACATCTGCTGATTTGTTATTCTGATTGAATCTGACCATTGTTTTTGCGAGTACATTTTCTCTTTTATATAGAGTTTGAATTATTGGACCAGGAAGAACAAGAAGAGTCTCTTTCTTCTCACTTCTCCCTCTGCGATTAGAGTTTTCCGGCGAGTGGAGGTGAGGGGCGAGCATCGCATAACTTCTTATGAGCAAATCCACATGCATGGTGCTTTAAGGTTATGTTTCTCAACCTACCGCTTCCTTTTCTTTCGCCGGTTTCGACGGTGGGGGTTACTTGCCGCGGCGCGTCCTCCTCCGCTTACGGTGAAGACCAGTTGTTATTCTGGGCGGGCAAGTGCTCTCCCACCTCTTGTTCGGTGCAGTGGTCTACTTTCGGCGCAAAGGTCGGCGGCTCCGACCAGATCTACGGTTCGGAGCCCAGATCTGTGTTTCTTGGTGTTCGCCGGTTGCCTCCTAGTCGCCACGGTTTTAGCTCTAGTCGACTCCTGTGGTGGTTGTAGCTTCAGCCGCCTCGGTCATTTTTTGGGGTCCCCGTCTCCTCCTCTCTAGCTGAAGCGTCTCTCGCCAAGTTGGCGGTTAGCGGGTCTTGGCCTCTGTGGTTTGGGTCACCGGTTGTGATCCTGAGGCGGCAGTTGATCTTCTTCAACGGTGGACGTTTCTTCTGGTTCGACGGTGGAGGAGAGGTAGACATCAGGCACAACGTTTCTTCTAGCTAATGTCCTTCTTCTCCATCGTCAGTGGCGGCAGTTCGGTTTTGATTAGAGTTGGCGACGACTAGGTTTTGGTTTTAGGCAGCTGCCCTTTTTTATTTAGTGGGCTAGAATGTTCTGTTTACTTTGTGTTGGTTCTTAGGAGATTTTGTTCTTCTGAAATTTTTTATTCCTTTTGGACTCAGGACAACTTGCGACTTGTAAAAGTCTTTGTTTTCATTTCAAATATTAACTACTTACCAGAAAAGAATTATTGGACCGGTGATTTGTAATCCGAAAATAAATAAGACAAAAAGATTGAACCTTGATTTGAATTACCAAACCATTTTAATTTATAAACTTTTATTGAGAAAAATAGTACTAGTTGTGTTAACTTATAACCGTAGTATGCTATATATATTAGAATCAATGTAACTAAAATAATTATTATGTAAAAATATAATCAGCATAACTATAATTTATTTAATAAGATTCAATATTAATATATATTTTTTTATAATTCACAATTAAAATATTCTATAATTAATTAGATTATTCTGAAATCCCGTAAAATAATTCTAATAAATTTGGAAACATATTATCAATTTTTTATTTAAAAATATATTTTTAAATTAATAAACATCAATGTTTCATAAAAATAATTCTCTTTTAAAACTGGATTATTCTTATATATTTGTTACGTTTTTATAATAGACAGGATGATAATATATATATATATATATATATATATATATATTAAATATGAACAAACCAATTAAACATAAGAAAAAATAATTAATACACTATATGAAAATAAGAATATCAATATCATAGAATGTAGATGCATGATAACAATCACTATTACTAATGTGTATATGTATAATTTTGCTATACAATGTATAGTTTACATTCTTATATATATATTATTAGTCTTCTTATTTTAAGTATATTATACAGCTTACATACATTGCATAGTTTCGTTCTTATAATCTTATACTTTATTTTTCTTCTTAGTCATTTTGATATTGTAATTTCTATTTTAAACAATTATATTTTTTTTATTTCTTGTTCTTGTGGTTTTTAAAAGCAACGAAAAATATAACAAATTATGCTATTACATTAACATATGCTATAATCTTATTAACAGTAACATATATCATGAGTTAATGAATTATAGTTATATATATATATATATATATATTAAACGTATTTCAATTTATATAATAAGATAACGAAAACAGGTTACGTGTACATGTGCCACTTAATTAAGTTTTTAACAATCCAATATATGTGAATACAGAAACGATCCATATGTATTGGGTGCAAGAATAATGTATTATATATCGAAGGTTGTTAATCACTTCTCGCCATATATGTATATATATATATATTCATATAGGGTACAAGACTTCAGAAATTTTAAATTACTAATCTGAGTTCTTGCTTAAAATATTGAAAAACATGATTGGAGATCTAAATCTTAATCTTTAACCCTTGGTTGCCACCCAAGTCGTGCACATGTACTGCTATGTTATCTGTAAACGCATTAACCCTAAATCTAAACATATATGTACATTATAAATATTAACGATTTATATACCACTTAAATTGTCGAGGTTCTTCCATAACTGATATCAATTGTTGAAATGGATTATAGTTGGATTCAGTAAGATTTTTATCTGATTCGGGAAGACTTTATTTGATTATAAAAGACCTGTCTAATTTAAGTAAATCTGTCTGATCCAGGAAGACTTTCGTTTGATTCAGGAAGACCTTCCTGAATTGTTGTAATATATTTATGAATTCTAGAATCTCAATTTTTAAAGTTGTACTTTTATGTATACCTATTGTACCGATGACAAAAATATACAAAAAAATTATTTATTCAGTATATGTATTTTCATCTTCCGCACCTCTTTTTCTTATTCATCATAATCAATGTCTAAATCTACATGGCATTAGAGAAAATTTCTTGCTAAGATATATGTTTCGCAAATCACTCAATGGAGATTCAAAAGCAAATTGTTCGAATTGTTGTACTCAATGGTGATAACTACATACATTCTATGGTCAACGACCGACCACAAGGACCGTTCTGCGCAGTCGTGGCTTGTGGAAGCATATTGTTTGCGATCAGAAGGAGGTTACAAAGAAAGGAAAAGCTTGAACGGAATGAGAATATATATGAAGGGTCTCCCGTCATATCTATAACCAACCAAGAAGATTCGAAGTTAATACAAAAGAATCAATTTGCTCTTGTTGTTCTTCAATGTTTTTGAAGAAGGCAATCTTTGTAGCATACTCATACGCGGAAGCTGCGAAGGAATTGTAGGACACTCTAAAGTCTAATGAGAGTATATAGTAATACCTCAAACATCAATAAGATGTTTTAGGTGAAATGAAGGTGTTGTGTGTTCCAGTCATCAACGTGAAAGAGCTAAATGTCAAGGGTGAGCAGGTTAAGCAGTGATATGCTTCTAATATCCATATTTAAAAAGAACACCACTTAGATATTGATATCAAAATCTAATTAAATTTATATTTTATAAAGTTTTTTGTATTACATGTATAACTATATCTTATAAAATAAAATTAATTAGATAGTCAACGCTCACGCTAGATGCTGCGCTGTATGATGTAAATCTTACAATAACAGGCATGTATTACTAAACTACCTCTCTGCCCTCTCCTTAGTTCATTTTCTTACAACTTTGGAGTCTGGAATCGGCTACAACAAACTCATATCAAGTCAAAACTCACTCACAAACAAATTCAAAAGAATAAAGATGGATTTCTTTAGTAAGAATGCTAACTCTCGTAGCACTTTTGCTTTTTCATTTCGTCCGTTTTCACCGCAGGAGTGAACCAGTTCCTTCCCCCACTGCCGATGAAACTACCATCTCTCCCACCGGTTAAGTTACCTGCACTCCCACCAGCCAAAACTCCAATTAAGATTTCAATACTCCCAAATTTTTTCACAAATACCACCAAAATGTTCTTTTTTCCAAAAATACCATAAATTTAAAATAATTTTAAAATGTCAAATTTTTTCACAAATACCACAAAAATTTTTAATTTAAAAAAAAAAATTTAAATGTCAAATTTAAACAATAAACTTTCAAAACTAAACTCTAACCCTTCAAAACTAAACCCTAAATTCTAATTAGTGAATTTAAACCCACAAAATTAATAACTAAATATTTGAAATTCCGTTTTTATGTTTGTGGTATTTTTGGAAGAAAAACATTTTAATGATACTTTTAGAATAATTGAGAGTATCTAGTATTTTTAGAATATGAACTTGTTTTTGTAGTATTTCATGGAGTTACTCTAGTTTAAAACATTTTAGTGTTTTTGAATATTTAACCTATGTAAAGTTCAACAGATACAAAAATTATAGAATGGAACCAATGTTAAATGCATATCGTATTTGTTATATAACTTATTATTACTTTGTCTAATTTAAATATTTATTATATTATCTTAGATATACTAATCGTTTTTTATGCACATACAAAATTAAAAGATTTCAAATATTTAGGATGAGTAATTTATATTTAGTTTATAGTTCTAAACAATTATTTGATACATGAAAAATACATTTTAAGAAAGAATTACAGTTATTTGATATAGTAAACATATAATTGAGAATTTCTCTGCTTTTAAAAAATAAAAATCAGTTTGATGATCGTGATCTCCTTTTCTTTTTATATTACAACTTACATATTTAATCATACCTCTTCTTTCATACGTATCATTTTTTACAATATAATTCGATGATATAATATAATGTGGGGAAAAAAATCAATAACTAAATATGCACGGATTATATAAACACTAGTTACTTACATTAATTAGAATATTAAAGCTAATGCTGGTGCTGCGCTGTAAGATGTAAATCTTACAATGACAGACATGTATTATTAAACTATCTATCCTCAGTTCATTTCCTTACAACTTTGAAGCCTGGAATCGGCTATAAATACAACCCAACGCATATCAACTCAAAACACACACACACAAAAAAAAAAAGAAGAAGAAAGAATAGAGATGGGTTTCTTTGGTAAGAGTATTGTTTTGCAAACTCTCTTAGCACTTTGCTTCTTCACTTCCTCTGTTTTCACCTTAGGAGTGAACCAACCAGGAGCCGATCCTCTCCAGCTCCTCCCTCCGCTTCTTCCACTCCCACAAACTCCCCCGTTGCTTCTCCCTCCGCTTCTTCCACTCCCACCGCTCAGGTTACCTACACTCCCACAAACTCCCCCGTTCCTTCGCCCTCCCCCTCCGCTTCTTCCACTCCCACCGGTCAGGTTATCTACACTCCCACGATCTCCCCCGTTCCTTCCCCCTCCGATGATACAACCAGCTCCAATCAAACTACCAAGTCTCCCACCGGTTAAGCTACCTACATTCCCACCAGCCAAAGCTCCCATCAAGCTTCCAACTCTCCCCCCGACTATAGCCCCAATTAAGCCACCGGTTCTCCCGCCTAGGACGTCCAACAAGATTCTAGTGGCCATCCAGGGTAAGGTCTACTGCAAATCTTGCAAGTACCCTGACGACAAAGACCTCCAAGGCGCTAAACTCGTTAAAGGTATTATCTATGTTCCTATCAGATTAAAATCGAGTCCATATTTTATACTAATATCATTAGAATCGTTCCTTTTCTCTCATGTGCTATGTGAAACACTTTTGCTTCCATACTTCATCGTATACGTTTATAGGCGTGCATAGATATATACAACTAGTCTCAAATAGTCATAATTAAGTGTTGTTTCAGTCGTGTCTTCTAGAGAAATAAAGTTGATTAAACGTAAACTTATCATAACACGTCTTACTCGCGTCTTTAAACAAATACTATTGGAATTTGTTCATACTTTACTAATAGGTTTCTGGTTAATACACGAGATATAGCTAGTTAATTGACTTTTCTTTATACATAACAAATCTATGTATATATCACATTTTTTTTTTTTGTTATCTCGGGATGCAGGAGCGGTGGTGAGATTTTTTTGCGTTAACAGGAAACTGTTCAAACCGATATATACAATGACGGACAAGTACGGATCCTATTTGATCATAGCCCCTAAGACGGTGAACAATTACAATATCAAATTTTGCCAAGTTTCAATCGTGAATTCGCCGGACGCCAAATGCAACAAAGTGTCGCTGCGCTATGGCAGATACATGGGTTTCATGCTAAAGCCTCAAAAATCTACAGTCACCTTCAACAAGCTCAAGTATACTATATTCAATGTTGGTCCACTCGCATTTAGCCCTGCCTGCCCCAAATGAGATGACAACTAGTAAAATAACTACTCAGCTTTTATTATGTGGATTGAAAACACTTTAACGATTCTGTTGCTTGGGTTTCTTTATATGTGCCTTTTGTGTTAGTGTCTTTCTAATGTGTTTCTTCTAATAAAATCGGCGACGTTTACATATTAGCTTTTTCTCCTACTTTTAAAAATGGGCTCACGATCTATTTCCTCCTTGGTAGTATCATATATTACCAGATGTATCCAAACTTAAGTCTTAATGCTAAATAACCCAAATTTAAAAGTTAAGTATCTGATTACCCATATTTCAAATCTTCAAAACTTATAAAGCTAGTAAACCAAAGTTCGAAACCAGAATCCACCTAAATACTGGTATGTTTTGTCTTGGATTCTGGTTTCGAAAACCAGTACGTAGGTGGATTCTGGTTTCGAACTTTGGTTTTAAGGGTTTATAAGTTTTGAAGATTTAAAATGGGATAACCAGATATTTAACTTTTAGATTATTTAGCACTAGATCTTAAGTTTGATTGCATTTGGTGCTAAATGATACTATGAGGGAGAAATAGATTGTCAGCCGTTTGAATAAATATCCCCTTTATATTAATAACAAAATAACCGAACAAACGGAATGAAGACTATCGTTAATATATTAATATAAGGCTTTGTTCAGAATTTGTTAACGAATAAAAAAATTGGCTAGCTAGGAATTTTAAGCCGATGAAGTTGTTAATAAGCTGAAGGTCGAAATAGTAAATTTGGCAATCTAGTATTTAAACTTTTTTTTCGAACATAGTCTATTGATCATGTAAAAATGTTGTTTGTGTCTATAAGCTATAAAGGGAAAGATAAATTAATGTACGTGAAATTCTGATATTTTTTTTTTCCGTGCTGCTTGGACGAGTAGATCTGCTTTATTGTTATGAAGCCTTGACCGTGACCAGAAGAAACTCTGAGATTTAAGACTGCAGCTTGTTAAGCTCCGAGAGCTCTAAGGCGAAGAGTGGTCAGTCAGATAAATGTTTTTTTTGTAAAAGGGTTTTCTATTTAAATGCTAGAAATTGATACAAAGTTTTATGATCACTTAAGATCATAAAGTTTTTACGAAAGTTATGAGAGAAACAAAAAGAGATTACATAGAAGAGAAATCACTTAGAAGCTAGAAACCCAATAAAGTAGACTAGAAAGGAGTTTCAGTTGGTGAGACCTCAACCTCCTCGACCACCACGACCTCGTTTACCACGGCCACCAACAGTAATCCAATTCGATTCTTGAAGCTTTTGGGAAGGTTTTAGAGGTCTTCCTCCACGAGATCTATGAGCCGATGCGTCTATCTCATCTTGCAACATGCCATCTCTCGTCTCCAATAATGCGAATATGTTATAATCTTGACTTTTATCTCAAATCCTTCATTGTCCTATGTTTCAAGTTCTCCTGTTACAGGGAAAGTAGTGACCAAATCCAAATCTTTTGAGAAATTGTTAGAAGTATCAACATCCTTTAGGGATCCAGTGGTTTGTGTAGTTGGAGAAGTGGTTGTGACTGAAGTACCAGTGTTGGTAGTGACATTAGTTGTTGGAATATCTACTTGAAGGGGTGGACTTTGAGGAGCAATGACAGTATTATTCATTAAGGAAGATGCAAAAACAATTGTATCTTCCACCGCTGAAATAATAGTTGAGGCAACTATTGGATCTACTGGGTCCGCAAACTCTAAATCCACTAATGATGCTGCTTTGTTTACTAAAATAGAAGAAGTTGCAACAGGTGTAATGACAGTAGTCATTTGTTGAGGGCAAAGTACATCATGAGTAACATCTAAACCTACTGCTAAACTATTGTTACAGGAACAATCTATGTCAGTTGTTTGTTTCGTCGCAAAAGCGTTTAGAGAATGAGGATTACCTACTGAGTTATTTTGGCGGAGGTCTAATCCTAGACAGTGAGAAGCTTTATGGCCTAGTTGGCTGCATTTTTCACACTTTGAAGGCAACCAAGAGTATATCACATCCACATAAGAGATAACACCATTCTTGTCTTCAAGAGCAACTTTTTGAGGAAAAGCTCTATCTAGCTTAACTTCAACCAAAATTTTTGCTTCTCCCATTAGAATATGGTCCAACCAAGGTTTGATCGAGAGCATAGGTTGTCCTATTCCGGAGGCAATCCAATCTATCCCTTTGAAAGAATACAACTGATTTGGAATATTCTTAAGGGTTAACCAAATTGGAATAGTGGTTATCTCTGGAATGGTGATTGTTTCATAGGGATTCCAAGGAGACACAAACATCAAACAATCATCCACGTGCCATAATCCTCTTTGTACAACCCATTTACGAGTTTTCGCATCTGGAATGTGGAACAAGACAAAGAATTCACCTAACTTGCGAGTGTGAATGCGGCATTTTGGACCCCAAAGCCTAGTGGCTACAGCATGAACTTGTCCTACTAAAGGGGCAGAGCACCGATAGAACTGACCTACAACAAATTCCTTTTGGTTCTCTAAACCCTCTAGAAGAACATGGCTAGGGATACATACCTTCGGAGTACCATCAGCCATGTACGTAGGAGTGGTGACCCTATGGAGGTTACAAAGTGATTTCATCTTAGCTGCCCAAGGATATTCCAAAGCGTTTGGATTCAAGATAAGATTTTCGTTCTTTTTCAAATTTTGGTCAGCATTTGAACTACCATGATTTTTTCCAGTAGCTTGCTTTGACTGCCGGTGTGAGGGAGCTTGATTTTTGGTTAAGAGAGATGGCCAGCTGGTGTCATTGAAAAGGACATGGCTTTGAGTAATACCTTCAAAACTTGGAAGTTCTGATGTACCAATTAGAACCGTGAAGGAACCTGCAAATTGTAAAGGTGAGGACTAAGCTCCCAAGGGATTCAATGGAGATGAGATATCTTCTGTGGGAATCTTAGATTTGGGCTTTGACATAGGAAGAATAGGTTGCTTCAAGACAAAAATTGATGGATGCAAAACATCCTCTACAATTAGAAGAGAGGAGGGAACACACGTATTTGGAGACTCCAGTGTCATCTCTAACCTTCGACTAGAGGAAGGTATGAGTGAATCCATCTCACACATGTGTTGGAGATCATGAGATGCATGGTACTTAAAGACTAGAGGTGATTGAGGGGGAGGAGCCGAAGGAATTTCCATAAATAAAGAAGAAGGGATGAGTCAAGGAAGAAGTGGCACCGACAAAGCACGGCGGAGATACGGCGGAGACGCCGAGAATAGTAATCGATTTTGATTTAGGGTTTTTTTGGTAATTGTGGTAGAGAGAAAATCGATTTAGGTTTTTTTTTTATAAGTCAGATGAATGTTCATTCATGTGTTTTAACTTTACCGAGTCTTTAATGAAGATGGAGCAGTAACGCTCTGTCTTAATTAAGCATGCTTTCCATTACCCATAGGAGACTTAAAAGTTCAACGTGAAGAGGAGATGTCCTTGCCGAGTGTCAGAGAGACCCATAATATCAGTGGTTCCATCATGAAAAATTGGAGGACCCAACCTAATCCACTTGTTTGATCTTTTGCTTTCTATGATCCATCAACATAACATGAAATCAAATTTATTGAGACAAATTCTTTCGTCAAACTGAAAGATTTCTCGTCACAATGCAAGCATGGATATTGATTTGTGATGATTTTTGAACAGTCTCAATACTTTTGTCACAATTTTTTTATAACAAAAACGTCACATTATTTATGAAAAATTATTTAGTAACTATTTTGTCTAAAATTGTTATAGTTCATAAAAGTAACAAATTCATATCATATAGAAACTAAAATCTTCGTCTCATAATTAAGCATTCTTTTTCCGTGACTAGAATAACATTCTAAATATGTTACTTGTGACGGCAAAAATATAGTATCAAATAGTTGTAACTATAGACTAAGAGATAAATGGTTTTCCATCACAATTACTAACGAAAATTATTTTGAATCGTCATCCTTTGTAACTATTATAGGATCTTAAGTTTATCATCCATTACAATAAAAGTATTGTATCAAATAGTCACAACTTGTGCCACAAAATCTATTGCATATGTGACATGTGTCACAATTACTAGACTCTAATAACTAAGCATGTTACCACGTCTTGAACTAATTATTTCCCAAGATAATGATATAATTATACATATGTGATTCATCAAACAACTCTTCAATTTGAGAACTTGGTTGCTCTGGAAATTCCAAGTCCTTGCAAAATGAATGGCTTTTCAACAACACTTATTGTCTATCACCACGTTGAGCTGAAAATCATGAGATAATATAATTATATGAATTGCCAAGAAACGAAAACTTGTTTTTTTTCTTACAACAAAAGCTGTCTTGTGATATGAAGAGTAACTCATTCATGAAATATGGATTATAGGTATAAGTAGGTTAATCTTTTTTTTCTGACATTTGTTTATGCAACATGTCTTGATCATCTTGCATACAAAAGGATAAAAAGACGGTGGAAGTGCAAGGTAAAAAAAGTTTCCTAGAGGACCCTTCATAACTATTTTGGTAGATTTTATGCTATGAAATTGCATTGTCTAATCTTTGGAACCCCACCTTAGAATCATAATGGCCACTCGGTATTTAATCTACATAAATTAGAACCAAAACACTCATTTTTCAGTAACCAAAAGCAGAATTCTATTAGTAATACTCAAAGTGAAGAAGAAAGATTACCTTGTTTTTGAGAAACTTTGGATTTGTTGAAAGAGCTTCTGTGAGAGAATACTGATTCTTTTATTCTTTTTTTTTTTTGGTAGGAACGTTAATTTCATATTAATGAGGGATAAGTCTTACAAAAGTTTGAAGACCATTACAAAAATAAAAGCCTTGGCCCAAAAAAATAAAAACAGAGGCCTTATAAAAAACTGGTGCCTGAGCTGCACTAATATAGCCAAAAAGCCATTAGTCGATCAAATTTTTTTCGTTGTCTACGTGCTGAGATGGTGTTTTTGATTTCACGATCCACTCCTCGAAAGACTACTTCCGGTGTAGTGTAGATATTTTCATGAATTCTTCTATTTCTCTCACGCCAGATACTATAAGTTACGCTTTGCACGACAAGTTTCCTTAGAAGCGATGGTGAAGAAGGTACCCGAGCCAAAGTTCAAGCAATCATTGCGGTCCAGTTGTGAAAAGAAACCAATCCCAGCCGCAATCTGTTCAGTGCGAGGTGCCAAATTTGCGTGTTGAAGCTGCAACGGAGAAGAAGATGGTCTCGGTCTTCATCCGAAGTTGAGTAGAGGCAACAAAGTGGTGATATCTGAATTCGCCATGAAGTCATTCGCACTCGTGTTGGAAGCTTGTCTTGATTTTCTCGCCATAGAAAGAACGCTTGTCTCGGGATCGCACCGCTAAACCATGTAGCTGCAGACCATAATTTTTTATTGTCTCTTGGCCTCATCACCTCCCAAGTGGAACCTGCAACATAAGAAGTAAATTTTTTACCAGCAGACATCCAATAGTAAACATCAGGCCCTAGAGAAGGCAGAGGAGTACTAATAGAAGTGAGATACACCTGGACCGAGAGTGTAGAGTCTAATCTAGCATGGGGCATATTCCAATGATGTCTAGAACAAGAGTTACAAACAGTTGCTGTTAAGGGGATCCGTAGTTGTCTGGGTCCATCAGGACCAATAAAATTTATGAGTGGGCCAAATGGTGTCCACACATCAAACCAGAATGAAGCCAATTCTCCATTTTTCAAATCGCATTTGATGAAATCCCAGGCGTAGTGTCGCAAGCGAAGAATACACTTCCATGGCCATGAGTCAGAGACCTTTTCTGTTAGAGCCCAGAGACTTTCATTTTGAATATAGTTAGCCCTACACCAAGCTACCCACAATGACCCCGTCCTAGCAAAGAGGAGCCATGTTAGTTTTAACATGAGGGTGATGTTCCATACTTTGAGGCTCCGTAACCCCAGTCCTCCCTCTTGTTTAGGTAAGCATAAAGTGGACCACTTTATTTGACCACGACCTGTGCCTTTGACTGAACCGGACCAGATGAATTTGGAGACCAATGTTTCGATTTTTCTGATGCAACATGCAGGGAGAATGAAAGCCGTGAACAAAAAATTCAGGGATCCCATGATAACTGCTTTGACTAATTTTACTCTTCCCGCATAGGATATAGCTTTGGCCGACCAAGCATTGAATTTTTTGATGAGTTGGTTTAAGAGGGGATCGTACTATGAGATTTTCAGTTTTCGTGCAACTAGGGGAAGACGTAAATAACGAAGCGGGAAAGAACCAATCGGGAATCCAAAATTCGCAAGTTCAAGAGATTCCCTTTGATTTTGACTAACTAGGAAAAGCGACGATTTCTGAGGGTTTAAGTGGAGGCCCGATATCTCCCCAAAGTGATCCAGAACTTCCATGATTTTTCGCGTAGAAATCGGCCGACCATCAAAGAAAATGAGGACATCGTCAGCAAACTTAAGGTGCGTTACTTTGGCTGATTGTGCGGTTGGGTGGAAACCAATACTACCATCATCAAAACACGAGTTTAGCATTTTAGAGAACGCTTCCATGACTAAAATGAATAGGTATGGCGAGAGTGGGTCTCCCTGCCTGATGCCTTGAGAACTTCGAAAGTAACCATTTGTCTGCCCATTAACTGTTACCGAGAAGACTGAAGTGGTAATACAGTCAAGAGTCCAGTTGATGAATTTCGAGGGAAATCCAATTGAAGTCATAAGTGCGAGATAAAGCTCCATCAGACCGTATCAAAAGCCTTTCTAAGGTCCACACTAAGGATACCTCGTCTTGAAGCTGATTTTCGGTTATAACCTTGAACGAGTTCCGTAGCTAATAGAACATTTTCCGCAAGTAATCTCTTCTGCACAAAAGCTTCTTGTGCATTTGAAATAATCTGAGGCAGCAAGGTTTTTAGCCTATTAGCCAACAGTTTCGTTATTAATTTATAGAGAGTGTTCAAATAAGCTATTGGCCTGAACTCCGAGGGAGATGAAGCATTCGTGGTCTTAGGAATGAGGACAAGGTTAGTGGCATTCCACTGTCTCTGCAGCTTTCCGGTTGAGAAAAAAATCAAAAACAGCAGCAGTGACTTTAGGGCCTACTGTATTCCATCATCCTATGAAAAATTCCGCTGTAAAACCGTCTGGACCGCAAGCTTTATTCTTTGGTAGTGCAAAAACTACTTCCTTAATTGTCGTGGATGAGAAGGGAGCTATAAGGAATACCTTCTAATCTTGAGAGCACATGGAATTCATCGAAAGAGGTGGAGGGTTAGACTCAATTGGAATATTTCCATTACTGTTAAGAAGATCTTTAAAAAAGTCAATACAAAGATTGATCATCCCTAGCTGAAAGTCTACCCTGTTTCCGGCATAATCCAACAGAAAGTGTACTCTATTTTGGGCTCTTCTAGTTGACATTACTCGGTGAAAATAGGATGTGTTAAGGTCACCCTCCTTTAGCCACGTGATGCGTGATCGCTTCCTAAAAAAGATTTCCTCAGCTTCTGCAAGTTTTCTCCATTTTAACATAGCCTGCCCGAGCTAGTATTTGAGAAAGATCCACAAACAACAGGTTCTGAATTCTGATGAGATCATCATGCGCTTCTTTAGTTCTTTTTTCAATCCCTGAATAGTCCTGTTTACTAAGATTTTTGAGGATGGGCTTTAAAGACTTTAATTTACGGGATACTCGAAACATATTGGATCCAACTACATTATAAGAAAACCAATGATGTCTGATGAGCTCTTGGAACTCATCATTTCTAATAAGCATATTGAAAAACTTGAAAGGCTGCTTTGACTGTAAGGATGGCAGGTAGAGATTAAGTTCAATGGAAGAGTGATATGAGAAGTCCTTTGGACCGAAGAAACCAAAAGATTCTAGAAACATATCGGCCCAATTTTCATTTACTAGGATTCGATCCAGCTTCTTAAACAAAGGATTTTCATCATTTGAATTCCACCAAGTAAACGAATTTCCTCTAAAAGTAAGGTCTGATAACGAGGCTTCTAGGAGAGAATCTATGAATCGTCTACAACGAGCATCTATATTCAAAGTCTGAGAGCTAGTACTTTCGGATGGGTGGAGGATTTGATTAAATTCTCCCAACACCACCCAAGGCTTGCCTCCAACATGGTGTGAACTAGCAAGATTTACTAGTTCCTCCCAAAGAATTCTTCGTAAGGAATCCTCTGTTATAGCATAAACAAAAGAGATAATAAAAGTAGATGATTGAGAAGGCCATAAAACCTCACAAGTAATCATTTGAAGGGACTTTGAAACAATGTGGACTTGTACTGCATTATCTCAGAGAACCCAGATTTTTTCCTAAGTCAGAAAAGACATAATTGTCTTCAAAAGACCAGCCGCGAAAAATAGAAGAGATGATGCGCTGCTAGTTATGCTTTTGGACATGTGTTTCCAAAAGACTTCCAAAAAGAGGTTTAGTTCTCCTAAACCATTTCAAAAAACCGCTTCTATGCGTATCTATATTAAATCCCCGAACGTTCCATCCAAAGATTCCTTTATTCATTAAAATAATAATTTAGTGGGTTGGGCTCTTTACCCGGGCAGCCTGACGCTGCTTATGAGTTAACACCGTTGTGAAGGCCTGAGTTCTGTCTATCTCACCATCTTCCAAGTCTTCCATGTTATCAGATATTTTCTCAGAATTTGAAGCATTCTTTCCGAGAGATTCCTGAGTAGTGATGTTTTTTGGGATTTTTAGCTCAATTGATAGGGAACTACTTGTTTTTTCACAAGGCTCCTTTGAATGAAGAGGTGGAAAATCTTTGCCATGGAACTTTTGAATGGACTCATATGAAAGAGGATCTTTAACCGTGTCCTAAGAGCCATTGTGATCCTGTGGTATAGGAGGAGACGTTTGTTCATGTTGGTCTTGGTTCCCGGGTAGCTTTGCTTCAACCTTTGTACTTTGAAGTTGTCTACGAGTGGATCGGTTAGGTTCTTTTCCTTTTGATCGGGGGCAATCATCAGTAATATGGACAGTGCTTTTGCAGCCCTGACAAGTAACTGGAGCAGTTTTACAATGGCGCAAGGTGTGTCCAATTTCCTTACAATGAGGACAAACCGGCGGCATCCAAGGGCTTGAGACTCCAATTCGGGAAATTATTCCAAATTCAAATTGAGCATTCACTGCTTCAGGAAGTGGTTTGCGCTAGTCTATGATAGTGATGACCTTAGCAACCTCTAGATTTGTCTTATTTGCTGTTGTTGGATCTAGAAATTTCGGTTCTCCAACCAAACCGGCAATATACTCCAGTCCGTCTTCATTAAAAAATTGAAAAGGCACATCACGAAATTCCAACCAAATCGGGGCAGAAGTTAGCTCTGGTTGCTGTGGGGGTGATGCATGGTTCCAATTTGTCAACAAACATTGTTTGGCTTTCTATCTGTCACAACCTCTGATTGATAACTCTGTTCCTTGTCAATGCGTTTGGGATTTTGAAAAGGAAAGAATAACCTTCCATTTTTGAAACCACTATGTCTCTATACTGCTTACTCCATATCCCATATACAATCGAATGAACAATCCCTTGCGGAGGGGGATCTGAGTAAAATTGTCATATGACAAAGCTGTCCCAGGATTTTTTGTTTTTTTCATAACTGAGTTTGGGATACTGATGCAAATTTCACCCGAGGGAAGAGTAAACGGGTTACCTTTCTTCTCTAGTTTCTGAGAAGTACCTTTGACCAGATTGCTCCTGGAATTTGCAACTGCTGTGTGTTTTACCGGTGATGTCGGAATGTTTCCACCTTCTTTAGGAGTGGTTACTGTAGCTAGGGATTTGGTTTCTAAATCACCATGCCTATCTTGCTGAATGATGGCCATATCTTTCGTATGGGCATCTGAGGACTTATCAACACTAACTTCTGTTAAGACTGGAGAAATTGAATCATTTGAAATTATCGGAGAGCTGGGAGGCGAGTCTGAGGTGGGAGACCTCGTAGAATCAGAGGAAGTGTGAGAGGGCATAGAGGCACCCTGAGTCTTCGAGAGGGACGAGTCCTTTGATTTTCCCATGAGAAGAGCGGGGCGTCTTTTCCGTTGCCGGAAACGACGCCGGAAACGAGGCAGGAAAGAGGACATTGTAGCCGTTGGAGAAATAGAGCCGTTGGAGAGAGAGAGAATTGCCCAAGGATATAAATCTAATATGAATTTAATCATACAACAATATGTGACCTTAGAATATAATCGTATAAAGTTACAAATTCAAAAATCTATTAAAGCTAATCTAGAACACAATCAATCAAAAACAAAATTCACTTCAAAGAAACCACATCAAGATTGAAAATAAGTAATCTTACAGAGTGTGGGTGGTGGTAGAGAGCTTATTGGTGTTTTCACTATGAGTGATTTTAAGGTTAGACTTTGTAATCTAGAATTGTTCCTTATTTTTTTAAATCACAGTCTCCAAATTGTGGTACCAACAGCCATGACAAGTTATTGTTCTCCGTTTTGAAATAAGAAACAAGAAACCGTAAAACCTGTTAATCAAAACATTCTGAATCGATGGAGTATGCAATCTGACACAAACAAAGCCGAGGTTTGTAACAAAGTAACATCATGCCTAGGAACATAAGACAAATCGTACCTACAAACAACAAGACCACCGAGAAGCTTGTAACAAAGAGACTCATCCTGAGCAATGGCACAGAGACCTCTATTGTTCACATTTTTAGTATAGAGCTTCCATGTTTCATCATGTCAGTCAAAAACCTTGATTCTACGAAAGCAAAATCAAATTGAATTGACTAAAAGTACTTTGCTAAAATTTGATTCACTAAAACTAGAATAAGGAATGTAAGAGAATAATTTGATCATCATTCTCAACTGATAGCTTGACTTCAATATATCTGGTGTGTAAGGCACATCGTGAACCTTATTTGAAGCTTCGGTGACTTATCAACCAATCAGAATATATTTTCTTCCATCTAAAAAGTACTCCTTCTATTTCCTATTACTTGATGTTTTAAGAAAAAAAAATTATGTTTTATTTTAGTTGATGTTTTCCATTATCTATGCGAAAAAAATAACTGCATTTAAATGTTTATGACTCCTTATATTCTGCAGTATATTTTTGTAGTGGTTTAATTAGTTTTAGTTAATAATATTTTTATCTAATTAGGAGAAATTGTATAAAAATTTGTAACTTCTTAATTTGTATGCACTTTTTTAAACATCAAGTAATAAGAAACATATGTAGTATTTGATATTTTTTATGTAGTTAATTTTTTTGTGAAATATATTTGAAACTTAATATATTTGCAACTTATCATATTTTAAGCAAAGATAATATTACTTAATGTGTTTGAAATATTTATGTATATATAGTTTTTATTGTCTTGTTATGAGTTTTGAGATGTTGGAAAATTAATATGTTGTTAAGAATTTAGGGTTTTAGAATTTAGG
This sequence comes from Iberis amara, assembly GCA_900406375.1. Taxonomy (NCBI): domain Eukaryota; kingdom Viridiplantae; phylum Streptophyta; class Magnoliopsida; order Brassicales; family Brassicaceae; genus Iberis; species Iberis amara. The sequence goes on along the minus strand of OVAV01000017.1, from coordinate 11,184 downwards.
GCTTAGGATTTATAAAACTTCATTTTATATATCAATATGTAACTTCATTTTTTACTCTATATATATTTAATACAGAAAATACCAAGACATGTGTTACGGTTTAGTCTTTTTTTTTTTTTTTTGTCACAATATCTTATATTTAAAGTATTAGAGTATTCCGTTGGATAAGTTTCAATATGTTAAAACCCAAGATATCATTAACAAGTTGGTTAAAGATAATATCTATTTCTATTTCTATTAGAAAAAAAAAGAAAATCATATTAGAAATAGGAAATAAGTATTAGAATAGAATTAGGAATATAAAAATCTAAAATGTCTTAACTCTATAAAAAGGGATGTTAAGTTGTAGCGTAACCTAAGAAGAAGAAAAGTTTAAGAGCTTTGTGTTTAGTTTTGAGAGATTTTATAAACATTTCTTAAAGAAAAGAAAGTTATTCTTTATTTTAATGCTAAGATTAAACTGACGAAACTATATATTCAACTTGATTGACAAACAATTATGAAATGATAAAGCTATTAAAGTATATTTTAGGTTTTAGGGATTGATGCTTGTTAGATTTTGGAATTTAACAAATATATATATATATATATATATATATATATATTAATAAGTTGTGATTGTTCCTTTAATCACTATAGTAATAAAATGGTGATACGCATGTACATCAAAATTATGCCACTAATTTATTATTATATTTTCGTCAAACTATAATCACATTTGTTACTATTATATTATCGTCACATTTACGTTTCTATATTGACTAGTTTTAGTCACGAATACTTCCGTTGCAATATAGTGATAAAATAACAACGAAACCGTGACAAAAATAATTAGTCACAAAATGGTATGTAAAACTTCTTTAATTGGTGACCAATATTTTTCATCTTAAATAAACGTCATAATACCCTTAATTGTTTGTAGTATATTGTTGAGTCATTCCCTTAGTCAACTTTGGTTGCCTGTCCGGGCATTCTGAAACCAAACTCGCAATATATCATTCCCTAGCTTCCTTTAGCCCCATTTCATGAATGGGAGGGACGTCGACGTCCCAACGGTTGTTGTTGCAATAGTATTTGAACGACTTAAAAAACACAGGCATATTCTTCCATGATAGCAGCCACTGAAACAACAGATTAAAACATGTTATATAAATATTGTTGCGTAATTATATAACTACAAGAAAAGCAAATTCTATAACTACATAACATAACTTATCAAATATTTAGAGGATATGGAGATCGAGGAGTGACCTCTTCGGCATTTCGGTCTCTATTTACTCCTGGCATTGATGTGCCTAACTCTCAGGCACTTCCTGCAACACCACTTCCGCAGGATTTGACATTAGAGGAGCTTTTAGTCTAGCCTGGACGTGAGGGGTTGCCGATGTTGGATCCACTTGTAGTCGACGAGACAACGTGGTTTCCGTAGATGGATAACGGTATCACCAAGTATATCATGAGAATGATGCACAAAGTTCTGAACGAACCTTGGCCAAAATTCAAGAAGATGCCGCCCGAGGATCAGGATACTTGGTTGCGACATTTCGCGGTAAGAAATATATAGATTACATTTTTAATAGTTGAATTTAACAACAAAATTTCAATATATACTTACTAAAATTAATTTTTTTAATCATATAACAAGAATTCAACTGGCATCCTTCTAGTACCGCTCTGATGCGGAGGGAGTTCAAGAGAAAGGCGGGCAAGATTTATAGCAGCCATTTGTACGCGTGGAAGACTACTTGGCTGACGGAAGGAAAGAAGCATTCTTCAAGGACTTCGTCGAATATTGGGAGAAAGAGGAGACTAAAAAGTTATCCTCTAAGAACAATAAGAACCGGTGCACCGACCGTGAGGGTAGGGGGATGTCGACTACGAACTCGGGTGCCAAGAGTACGGTCACTCGGGAGGCTGAGATGGTATGACTTCATTTTTAATATAGTAAATTTTAGATTTCAAAAAAAATTTGCATCTAATTACACTTTTAATTTTTAAACAGTATCGTCAGACTGGTGAGCGGCCTAGCCTCATTTAGGTTAAAGAGGATCTGCACACAAACAAGAATACCTGACAACTTCAGAATCTGGTTGCCCGTGAGGGGGTCGAGACGTCTAAAAAGCGTCTCGGAGAGATCCGAACTTCTTATCAGATACCGGATATGGTGACCTCCCGCTAGAGACGCAGTACGAGATAGTTGATGAGGTAAGTAATAATTTAAATTTAGTTCTATACTATAGTATATTATTTATACTAATACTTTGTATTTTGTTTTTTCATACTTCGAAGAAGGCGAAGGGCCGCATGTTCGGGTTCGAGAACATGACCAACTACTGTTTTCCTGGATCTAGAGCAGCGCGGGATCCTATCAGAGATGAAGAGATGAGGAGATGAAGAGGAAGAATGCAGCATTGGCGGACATGCAGATAAAGATCGACGATTTGCAAGTTGCGAAAATCAAACGAGACGCTCAGTTCCAAGCTTAGCAAGCTCAGATGCAACCTCAGTTTAAGCTATCATGGAGTTTAAGCTATCATGGACTTGGTTAACCTACGTTTGCCCCAATAGACTCTTTTCTTGTTATTGTTTATAACTATTTTAGGATTTTATGAATATTGTAAATTTTATTTTATGAATATTTGAATTTAAATTTTGTGAATAATTTGAATTTTATTTATACATTTATATTATTAATCAATTAATAATCAATTAATCAATATAATATATATATATAACTTTCTTTACTCTTAATCCATTAGTAATTACGTCAGTAATAAGTGACGGAATGTACTGACAAAACGTGTCCGTCAATGACTATCCGTCAGGAATTCTGTCACTAATTACTGACGGATTACTGACGAGAATTCACTGACGGCATTACTGACAGATTAATTACTGACGGATTATGTCCGTCAATATGCTGTCAGTAAATTTTTGTCAGTAAGTCCGTCAGTTTTACTGACGAAAATACTGACGGAATCAATAGCGACGCACTAGAACTAATGGATCGTTTCCGTCAATAATCCGTCACAAACACTCGTTTATGACGGGTTTATGACAGATTTTTCCTTTAGTTAGAGCGTATTTTCTTGTAGTATATTTGTATCCAATGTTTTCATATTTTTGAATCTTATGTTAAATATCATTATTTTTTTAATTTTAAACATGTCTCCAATAGATTATTAGGTTAGTATGTTGTCAACTATTTCTGACCACTATAGTAGTGAAAAATGTGATCAAAATTGATAAGCTTTTTGTAGTAGGTGAAGCATATAAGACATACCCAGTTTAAAATGTTTGTTAAGAAGAAAACAGTTAGGATACAAAATCTTTAATTTTTAAGATAAATGATATCTTAAAGTATTCATTCATCGAATTTTTGTTTCTATTATCTGTCTCAATGAAAGAAATTCATATTTGCTTGAGAAGAAGCAGAGATAGACTCTCTAAAGAGGATACAATTTTAGCTTCTAGAATTTAGATCAATCGGTTTAAATCATTGGGTTTAAATCAGTCTCAATTTGTAATCGCAATTTATTAATGGATAATCGCAATTTAAGGTTAAGAATTGCAAGGCTAGGTTATTGATGAGATCGAAAAGTTTGGATGGTCGGATGATGAGGAATAATAGTTTAGGGAGAACACTAAAGAAGTAAAAAATTTGGGGAAAATAATTTGGATGCATACAGTTAAAGGGATTTACCGAAATCAACCCCAGTTGATTCCTTTCTAAATTAACAAAACAAAATTTTCTCAAATATACAGTACTAAACCACCGCCATCTAATTTAAGAGATGTACGTTTAAATCCGACCCCGTTTTGATCCAATTTGCATTTAAATGTATTTTCCTACCATTTAAATGTATTTCCATATACCTAATTTGCACAAATACAAGGTTATGTTGGGTATTAGAAAAAGTGGAAGTTTCGTTCATGCTTTGCAAAGCCAAGGAACAAGAGCCCGATCTTTTTATATAGCACTGCGGATTATCCCGTGCGTTTTGTTACATAAAGTTATGTTGGATGTAATAGGAAAAAATTGTAGGAATTCTTTTGGGTAAAAAACTATAAAGTTACTTACCTTTGATCACATGAAAACATCTACAATACAACTATAAATTTTAATAGATCTGATGATTATGTGTACGTGAAAATATTTAACAATCGTTTTGTTTTTACATTGAAATCCCGATTCTTCGATAAATTTTGTGTTTTTGGAAGCCTTTTAACTTAATTCGTTCAAAAATTGTTTGTTTTATGTTAGAAAGTTCATGGTTTTTTATTTTATTTTGGCATTTATTTCCCATATAGTTGATGACTTCTGTAGTTCTTTCAAATTTGAATAATGATATACATATGAAAAAAACACTGAAATACTTTCTCGAAACATCAAGTATTTTAATTATTAATAATTAAGTATTCTTTTATATGTATTTAACGGTTATATGTTCTCAATAAAAATACATTGAATTCATAAGAATCTTAATTTTAAATATTAAATATCCATATTAACAGTTTAAATTTCAAATTAATTTTAATTTTTAATCTTCATGCATTCAAACTTTTTTTTACTTTGTAAAAGCTGAGTATTATATCAAAATTTAAATTAAAAACAGATCTAACAAAGAGCAAGAAATAATCATTTTTATATAGAACATGATTATTGGGCTGTTATATTGTATATTAGACCATCTCCAACAATGAAGCTCTTAATGGGGTGCTTAATAAACTTTTAATAATATTTTAATAGATTAAGAAAATTTAATCATATTTATCAAAATGTGTCTTCCAATGGTAGAACTCTTAGGGGTTCTTAAATTTTTTTTTTTTAAAAACATTATATTTTGAATACTACAAATAATTAACGTTGAAACAAACATGAAATGCATATAAGTAAGAAAATGAACCGACATGGAACCAAAAATTTTGGATATTTTTTGTGATTTCGGGTCTGAAATACCCGGAACCGACTTAGAACCGAAAATTTCGGATATTTTCCGGTTCCTTTAACATGGAACCGAACCGATCCGGAACCGAATCGAATATTAGAATAGTATCAATTGGGTATTAGAATTTAGGTTCCGAAGAACCGGAACCGAACCGAATACCCAAAAGATCGGTTTTGAGTTTTTTAAGTTCAGTTTTTGTTTTTAAAGTTCGGTTTATTTGGTTAATTTTCAGTTATTTTTTCGATTATTTTCTGTTTTTTTGGTTATTATCGGTTTTTCGGGTTTTTCAAAAAATAAAAAATAAACCGATCGATTATCGAACCGAACCAAACCGAAAACCAAAATTGAAAATTCTTTTTGTGCCGATCAGTTTTCTCTGTATAGCTTGGTTCGGCTCGTGAAATCTTCGGCTCTGTTCAGAAAACTCAGTTTGGTTTTTTTTAATCCCTATATAAAACCATGAATCTAAATTTAAAAAAAAACACTCAACAGTTTAAAAAAAAAGAAAAATAAAAAAGAAAGATTGCCTAACTATATGTCAACACGTGGCTTTTAGAGGTCGATGCTAAAAAAGCTTCAATAAGAATCGATCTCTGCTTTAATATTTTCTTTTGATATATTTTATTAATTTTAAAAACTTAAACACCTCTTAAATTCACACTTAGCATCACCATTGTGGATGCTCTTACGATAGTTATATCTTAGGCCCATACTTTCTGTATAAATACATTGCTTCGTTATCAATAAAACACAGATACATATTTTCACCTAATTTCATGGTATCAGAGCAGTTTTCGATTCAAACTCTAATTCTCACGAAAACTTTGCTTTTCTTCTAAAGCTTCTTCTTCTTCTTCGTTTCTATGGAAGGAACACCGACCAGTTCCTCTACTTCGTCTTCTATGACGTTGTCTTCTTCGTCCTCTACGACTTCGTCAATGCTTTCTACATACACTTTGAATGCGTCTGATAATCCAAGAGCATTGATTTCCTCCGTAATTCTAAAAGAGGATAACTATCAAGAGTGGGCAACAGAGTTATAAAACTCGTTACAAGCAAAACAAAAGCTTTGATTCATTGATGGTTCTATACAAAACCAGCTTCTAATCCGGATCTTTCTATGTGGTTGGCTGCAAACTCAATTATAATCGGCTGGATTAGAACGTCAATTGATCCAAGGATTCGTTCAACTGTCTCATTCGTTTTTGATGCTTCCGAGCTGTGGTCTAGTCTCCGTAATAGATTTTTTGTTGGTAATGGAATGAGGAAACAAGTGATAAAGGATGAACTAGCGGTGTGTAGGCAGAACGGACAGCCTGTCTTGGAGTATTTTGGACGACTAACCAAGCTCTGGGAGGAGCTTGATAATTACCGTAGTGGAGTACAATGCACATGTAATGCAGCATCAACAATTGCAAAGGACAAAGAAGATGATAGAGTCCACCAATTCTTGTTCGGTTTGGACTTGCCACGGTTCAACAACATCCGATCAACTATTACAGGAGAAGATCCTTTACCATCTTTGGCTATTGTGTACTCACGATTAATACGTGAAGAGCAGAATCTGAACAGTGCTAGATTACACGAAGGAACCAAAACAGAGGCAATCGAATTTAAAGTCAATTCTACACAACCAGTCCATGTTGCCGCAGTTTCTAAATTACGTGATAAGGGCTCACAGACCTGCACTCATTGTCATCGCCAAGGTCACTTTGTTTCTGAATGCTTTCTAGTCCATGGGTTCCCTGATTGGTGGCTTAAGCAGAATCGACCGATGTCATCTCCTGTATCTCGTGCTGGTGACTCACGTGATGGAGGCTCTCGCAACAACCGTGGAGGACGATCAGGAAAAGGACAAGGCCGAGGACGTGGACGGGCAAACAACGCACGTTCCACTACTCCATCTCTTGATCCCAATCAATTAGCTCAGCTAATTTCTCTCTTGCAAACTCAACAATCCACGCAGTCGTCTGATCAATTGTCTGGTAACACTAATCTGACTGATGTGATTTTGGATACTGGTGCATCGCACCATATGACAGGAGATAGTTCGATCTTAGACAATGTTGTTGCCATCGTTCCCTCAGCGGTTACATTCCCTGATGGTACTGGCTCAAGAGCCACCAAACGTGGAACTATCTATCTGAATAGTGAGTACTATCTTACTGACGTTCTCTACGTTTCGGGATTTACATGCACTTTGATATCAGTTTCTAAACTTCTTAAGCAAACTCGGTGCATTGCAATCTTTACTGATACAGTTTTTTTTTTTCTGCAGGACCGTTTTACGAGGACTTTGATTGGAACAGAGGAGGAACCTGAGGGAGTGTACTATTTCAAGGATGTCAAGCCAGTTCGGGTTAATCGGGTTGGAAAAGGATCTACACCATCAGCAACTCTGTTACATCAAAGGCTAGGACATCCTTCTATTGGTGTTTTGCATTCTTTAAAGGATTTCGGTTTTTCTTCTACTATTGATGAAGATATAAAGAATTGTCATATTTTTTTCCGTGCTAAACAAACGCGAACTATGTTTCCTCTTAGTGATAATAAAGCTACTAGTTGTTTTTCTTTAATTCACGCCGATGTTTGGGGTCCGTATAAGACTGTTTCTTTTTTGGTGCAAGTTATTTTCTTACACTAGTTGATGACCATTCCCGAGCGGTGTGGACGTTTCTTATGTCCGCAAAATCTGAGGTCGCTTCTTTGCTACGTAATTTTTGTGCCATGGCTCAACGCCAGTTTAACGCTTCAGTGCAAGTTGTTCGAAGCGATAACGAAACAGAGTTCATGGGACTTACTTCTTACTTTCAAGAAAATGGGATTATTCATCAAACTTCGTGCGTTGGCACACCTCAACAAAACGGTCGGGTTGAGAGGAAACATAGGCATATTCTAAACGTAGCTCGCGCATGTCTGTTTCAAAGCAAGCTACCTGTCTCTTTTTGGGGAGAGAGCATTCTCACAGCCACTCATTTGATTAACCTCACTCCTTCATCGGTTTTGCAAGGAAAGACACCGTATGAAGTTTTGCATGGGAAGAAACCATCATATGACATGTTGAGAACGTTTGGGTGTCTTTTCTATGCACAAAATCAGCCTCGGATTAAAGACAAATTTGGAGAACGAAGTCGTAAGTGCATCTTTGTAGGATATCCTTACGGTAAGAAAGCATGGCGATTGTATGACCTTGAACGACAGGTTTTCTTTACTAGTATCGATGTTCATTTTCAAGAGAATGTTTTCCCTTATTCTACCATTGAATCTCAGCCTTCCCTGCCAACTTCTAATGTTGTACCTACTGTACCAATTGAAGATACGTGGGTCTTACCTAGTTCTACCAACATTGTCCCTACAAGTGTTGACTCATCACATCTTGATCCTCCATCTCCTACTGGTACAGTTGATCATAACACGTCTTGTTCTACACCACCTACTACTGATAGGGATCCGGCATTACTGCCGGCACAAGAGTCTTCTATGTCAACTTCTCCACGTTCTCCGGGACTTCCCTAGTTACTAGGTCGTGGTCATCGTACCCGTCAACCTTTGATTCTTCTTAAGAACTACATCACTAATAACGTACACTCTCCTCCTTCACTCTCCTCCTCCGATTCTACGTCGTCGCTCACGGTCCCGGGTAAACATCCTTATCCATTATCTGATTATCTCACGTTTTCTGGTTTTTCAGAAAAACACAGCGCTTTCATGACCACTGTCTTAGACATTACGAAGCCACAAAGCTACAAAGAAGCAGCCTCACATAAAGTTTGGTGTGATGCAATGCGCCAAGAAATCAATGCTTTGCAACAAAATCAAACTTGGGAACTTGTAGATTTTCCCATAGGGAAAAAGGCCATTGGATGTAAATGGATTTACAAAGTCAAGCTCAACTCTGATGGTTCCATAGAACGACATAAAGCTCGCTTGGTTGCGCTCGGTAATCGGCAAAAACCAGGAACAGATTTCAAGGACACTTTTGCACCGGTTGCAAAGATGACAACAGTTTGCTATCTTCTTGGAGTTGCATCTGCTAAGCGATGGAAAGTTCATCAGATGGATGTACATAATGCTTTCCTTCACGGTGATCTTTCCGAGGAAGTTTACATGCAACTTCCTCCTGGCTTTCGTTCTACTACTTATACTAAGGTTTGTCGCCTTAAAAAGTCTCTATATGGTCTCCGCCAAGCTCCACGTTGTTGGTTTGCTAAGTTGAAGACGGCACTTGTCTCTTACGGTTTCGTACAGTGTTACCACGATTACTCTCTCTTTTCCTTTATCCAAGGTGACGTTATTCTACATATACTTGTCTATGTTGATGATTTTGTCATCGTTGGGAATGATCTACCGTCCATTCAACGTTTTAAAGATAATCTTAATCGCTGTTTCAAGATGAAAGACCTTGGGAAGTTGAAATACTTTCTCGGTATCGAAGTCTCTCGGGGACCTGACGGGATTTTTCTAACCCAACGAAAATATGCTTTGGACATAGTTAATGAGGCTGGTTTACTTGGTTCTAAACCCTCACCGGTTCCTGTTGAAGTCAACCACAAACTCGCCTCAGCTAGCAGTCCTGTTTTCGAAAACCTTGATGCTTACCGTCGCCTTGTTGGTAGGTTCATCTACCTCACTATTACACGACCGGATTTGAGCTATATTGTGCACATTCTCTCACAGTTTATGCAAGCTCCCTTGGTTCCGCATTGGGACGCCGCTCTCCGAGTTTTCCGTTACCAGAAGGGCACTATCTCTCACGGCATCATGTTACGGTCTGATAGTGATCTTCAGTTGACTGCGTTTTGTGATTCTGATTGGGCAGCTTGCCCTCGCACTCGACGCTCTCTTTCCGCCTATGTGGTCTACCATGGTAACTCGCCAATCTCATGGAAAACGAAAAAACAACAAACTGTGTCTTGCTCTTCGGACGAAGCGGAATATAGAGCTATGGCATATGCATTACGGGAGATCAACTGGCTCCGTGCAGTACACTCCAGCTTCGGTTTAACTACATTGCATCCCATTCCTCTTCATTGTGATAGCCAAGTTGCCATTCACATTGCGGCAAATCCTGTCTTTCACGAGAGAACGAAGAACATTGAGTCTGATTGTCATCAAGTTCGCGATGCCGTTCAAGACGGTCTTATTACTACTCCTCATATTTCTTCTACAGAACAAGTCGCGGACTTGTTCACCAAAGCTCTATCTCGACCTGTGTTTGACAAGTTAGTGCTCAAGTTGGGTGTCNGTTATATTGTATATTACGATAGTTATATCTTAGGCCCATACTTTCTGTATAAATACATTGCTTCGTTATCAATAAAACACAAATACATATTTTCACCTAATTTCAATTATCGAAGTCTATATTATGTTTGCAAGATATACTTGTAATCTCTTTTTAAACTCAACAAATAGACATTAAATATATTACAATTTTATCCAAATTGCTTTTGTTAATAACATGTGAATTAAATCTAGAAGAGCTTAAGAGTGTTCTTCGGACCATTTATCTATGGAGTGTATGCTATAAAAAAATCTCGATGAAGTATTGACATGTTGAGGCAATACGTAATCTATCCAGCACAAAGACCAACCATTATCTTTTCCATATTTTCTCTTCCATTCAGAAGATTCAATCCTCATATTTTCATACATTTTTACTAATTGGCTTAGACCAAATCTAGGAAGGGTTTGGTTTGACAACTAGGCAAAAGAATAGAAAGGATGATATATAGGAGAACAAAATGGTTGATACATTCTGTTGAAATTTGCAGCGCTCGTTTCATGGCTAAAATATGATTATGCAAGAGGATTCACTAACACTTTTTAACTTTATGTTTTCTATTAAAGAAAATATGGAAATGCAGTGTTAATGAATCGCCGCAATATAGGATTAAGGAAGAAAAGTGGAATAGTTCACCATTCTTGTATCTAATACATATTAATCAACGTCAATATCAGGAAGAAAGAGAAGGCATGTTTTTCAGTTGATAGCCTGGGACTAATGCCTGCGNAAAAATGAGGGTTTTTACTAACAGGTCCTAAGTGAAATAAAACATGCAGGAACTAAAAAGCATAAAACTAAAAAGAAGCATAAAACACTTAAATGCAAAAACAGAGCAAAAGCAAGGAAAGGTAAAAGGTGCAAGCAATGTAAAGCAGTTCCTGAAGACAATGGGTAATTGACTTGGGAACTATCCTAGGCTACCTTAGTACCTAACATACCTCATACAAT